>WSUA01000012.1:2747-17760 GCA_019633455.1 Tulasnella sp. 419 | reverse complement strand
TCCATATTACCGATTCCAAGGTGCTCCTGAACATCCAGACCAGTCTTGTGGGGTGGATACGGCGTACGATGACCTTCTCCAACGCGGTTGCGACCTTTTGACAAGGCTCTGGGTAGACAATCATTGGGGTTTTGTACTATGGAAATTAGCATCACTGGTCTGCTGCTCCCCAGATCTGTTCGAAGCTAAATGGAACTATCCAGAGGTTTTACGACAGTTGCTCTACCGGTAAGTCAATGCAACCTTTATCAGTTAATTCAAATCCTATTAACTTGGATGTCAGGTATGAAAGGGAAATTAATAGAGCACAGCGGCCACCCCTACGTCTTATTACTGAACGGGACACCTCCTCTGCAAAACCGCTGGTGCTCTGCGTTTCCGACGTCATAGCGACTGGAGGATCTCGGAATCAATCTGGTGGAAAAGTGCCATTGCCCATGTTGGAGGTTACAGATGGGTGGTATAAACTACGAGCGTCCATTGACGAATGCCTTGCAAGAGCTGTGGGCCGTGGTGTTATAGCTATTGGCACGAAAATTGCCATTTCTGGTGCACGAGTAAGTCAAGTATGCTTCTACAAATGCTCACGGCTAATCATGCGTTGTACAAGCTTGAGGGTGCCAAGGATGGCATGGAACCACTAAAAGCTTACGATAGGCTTCATCTCGCAATTACCGGAAATTCGACCTCTTTGGCAAGATGGGATACAAAGCTTGGATTCCAGCCCCGTCCCTTCATTGCAACTTTACGAAGTCTGAGTGCTGATGGTGGCCCAGTTATGTTGATGGATATCGTCGTTACCAAAGTGTTTCCGGTCGGATATGTTGACATGAATGGTGATCGTACCCCAAAATGTGAAGCAGAGGAGAGGGAGGCAGCCGCCTTGTGGAAGGTTAGGACACTATACTTATTCTGGGACGCTGAAACTAACTATGGCTTTGCAGACACAATATGAGAACGAAGAGGCCAAGTTGCAGAGTGAACTGGAGAAGAAGGTTTATGCTTTGGAAGGTTTAGCAGAGCGATTAGCGGCAAGAGGGATCTCACCTTCGGCAGACGGTAGGTTTATCCGTTCCTGTAGATTTCGAATACTCAATGTCATTTTCAAAAGCTGATCCTCCTGGCTATTTGGAGGATCTATTTGAAGAACTAGAAGAGTCAAATAATCCTACCTTACAGATTAAGGACCTGGTGCCTCATGAATCGGGTTGGCTGGCCAGGATAATAAGGAACAAATGCGTATCGATGAGAGAAACAGCAAGAGATCTCATAGCAAGAGAACTGGAGGTGTGTTGCCATTGTCTTCATCATTGGGATTATTAAGGAGCTAAATATATCCATTACAAAGTCCCGATTTCCACCTCGTAACATCCGTAATTTCCGGGTTATCCGTTTCAAGGACTATCAGACCAAGAAACATCAACCTACACGAACTGGTCAGCTAACTGTATGGGATGTTCTTAGTTTAGGGGAGAACGCGATGGTCGAAGGCAAACGTTACCTGGTACGCAGAGTTTATATCCTACAGTCAACCAATTCTGATATCTTGGCCCAGGTTACAAATATCGTTCCGAGTCAGCCCAAAGCGTGGCAACGGCATGATAGAGAGGGAGAGGCGTGCTTTAATACGCGGAAGGATTCGAGGTGGATATCTCCAACAGCTGCAGATTCTTGAGTCCATCGATCGCGACGCTTTCCTCTCCTTGCTTCATCATACCATTATCGACTTTCCGTAGTTGTTAACAGGACAACTTTACCCTTTATTTTATGTAGTGAAGTAACCCGTATGAATACTATCATGCTCATTTTTTGTCCAAGTTTTGCGCACAGGCCTTCGTCACTTGCGCTAAACAAATCTCGTATCCGCGACTGATTGTGCATTTCTTAGGGCTGGTTGCTGCGGTGTAGTGTAGTTCGTTTGGTGATGGATACAAGGGTTGAATAGTGTTTACCGCGATGCCATTGGACCCAAAAAATGACGGGGTTCGACTACAGGGTTTCGACTTATTGTCAACTATATTACGTGTTGTAAGATGAAGAGAGGCTGTATGAAGATAGTCGAAACGCACAGTGCCGTGGCACTACTTAATGATGCATGTGTATGAAGAAAAGGGCGGTGCCAGGGACATAAAGATTGGTTCCGAATAGAAGGCCTAGAGTCCAAGACAACTCGTAGAAATGGAATGGGTGTGAGGGTATGTCATGAAGACTCAACAGTTACAAGCGTCTCCACCAGCAGCGGCAGGAGGCTGACTGTTGAGATTTACACCTGTCGATCGTGGCTGACCAGAGGATGCACCTCTGGCATTTGGTCCAGTACCTGGAGCGGGAACAGTCGTCGGAAGTTTCTTGGCTAAAAAATCAAGGTGTTGGTAATCATCAGAGCTTATTTAGAGTCGAGACTCACCAATAGCATTAAATATCTCATGAACGTTTTCTCCCGTCTTGGCACTAGCCTCTCCCCACAGTAGTCCTTCTTCCTCGGCAAACTTCTTTGCCTCTTCTTGAGACACCTGTCGCATAGTTGCTGCAAGATCTGATTTGTTGCCGCAGAGGTAGACAAGAATAGATGGATCCGCTTGACGTTGAAGTTCTCGGATCCAAGAGCGGGCCTTCTCAAAAGAGGCCTGAACGGTGACATCATAAACTACGACAGCACAGTTTGCATTTCGGTAGTATATGGGGGTCAGAGACTAAAAGAGAAGGGATTTAAGTTTGCTGTTGTGGAGACGTCGAGATGTCAGAAAGCCGCCCACCTTGTAACGCTCCTGACCTGCGGTGTCCCTAATGGCGAATAGTGAGCTCAACTGCCAGCACCTAAGCTCCCCCATGAATAACACACCATATCTCAAACTTTACGACGGTCTGCTCGTCCACCGTCACTGTCTGCGTGAGGAACGCAGCTCCTATTGTACTTTCCCGATAGTCGTCAAACTGATCCCGAACAAACCGCAGAACAAGACTAGACATTGCAAAAGCTCTAATCAGCCGCCACTTCGTCCACAAGAGCGACCCATCAAGTACCTTGACTTTCCCACAGCCGATTCACCTTGAGGAATGGTCGCAAATGAGATGGAGTTTTAGCGACAACGTCGGAGCTGAGAACCACGCAGGGAAAAGAGAGATACATACCGAGTAAAACTAACTTGAACTGATATTGCCTTGGACTAGACATTGATGATAAGAAAAGGGAGGAGGGGATATTCGAGTGGTGTGTTGGGGTTGTCAAAGACAGTGGTCAGATTGCGGACCGAGACTGCGTGAGCTGGAGCCAAAAGTTTCTCACACATTACATCATCAATGTTTTTAGTGGAATGCTTACCTAACTCCGTCGTTACCCTTCATCCGATTTTCGTCCAAAGTTTTGAGAATCTCGAAAAACTCAACGAGCAGCAGTCGAGTGTCCGCCAGTATCTCTTTTTCTCTCAAAGCGAACCAATTACAGTGGATATTCACCAACATCGGTAATTCCGCTTTAGTCGCACTCTCCTCGCCCGGAACGGTTTGTTCATCAACCACTCCTTCTCTCCCGACTGTAGCAGCCACGTATCTCGATCAGACTCGATCCTCTCCTGTTTCTGCTAAAATCTCATCAAAATCAACGCTTCTTTTTACTTCTCCAAGTTCTCCTCGTGCACTGCAAGCTGACAAGCTTCAAACCGCAAGGCACCCGCTCGCTCCACTAAGAAATTAAAGAGGAAGCTTCTGCAAACGCAAAGGTCGCTGAATACGTGAAGACTCTGGAGAAAGAATCATGAATCGCCATCATCCTTACGGTGGTTATGATGAGCCATTGCCTCGACGTCGAAGTGCTAGTCCACCTTATCGTGGTGGTGGAAGAGGAAGAGGTCGGCCGGGCCGCGGTGGTGGTGCCCGAGGCGGCTACAATGCCCCCCCTTCACATATGTCGCCAAGCGGCTATGATGCATACGCGAGTCATGTACCCCAGTACAGCGAACCTCCGTACCCACCTCCGCAAGGTCCCGACTATGGTGGTTACCCAGCGGCAGATCCTTCCTACGATCCTTATCCTCCTCCTCAATACAGCTCGGGAAGTAGAGCAGATCCCTATGAAGGTGCGCGAAAATTTCTGAGTTACCACTAAGTTCATAAGTGCCAGGACAGCCAGCGATTAGACGTGAGATGTCACTGTGCTTTCTTTAACAACGCATTGCACCTTTGCCCTTTATTCTTGGCAACGCGAAAGGAGTGGATGGTCTCTTTAGGTCGATTTCATTCAGACCTCAGAACAAACCAGGCAATGCTCTCCGCTTCGTCCAAGCTTTCTGAGCTGCGTTGAGTCCGCAAGACCATCCATTCACATTAAGACGTTGCTTTACTCTGAATTCCCCTTATTCTTTTGAAGTTGCCTTGACTCATTTGAATTTGTCGCCTTCTCTTAGATTATGCATACGGTGAACCCGGCTACGGACGCGGCGGTCCACCGGATCGTGGAATGCCCGAATATGAACGAGGTCGAGGTGGTGGTCCTGGACGTGGACGTCGCCGTGTACGAGACGACAAAGTCCATGATTCCATCATCGAAGAACGGATCAATAGAGAAAGACCCTGCCGTACGCTATTCATCCGGAATATCAAGGTAGCGTCTACGAATCGTCCTGGACAGCTCGTCATATTGATTGAATTTGTCTTAGTATGAGTCTAACAGCGACGACATTCGCCGGAAGTTTGAAGAGCATGGTGAAATTAAGACTTTCTTTGACCTCATCAAAAATCGGGGAATGGTCTTCGTAACCTATGTGAGCACCACCACCACCACCATGTACATAAGGAAAGAAAGCTTACTCTATCATGCGTTTAGTATGATCTCAGAGCTGCAGAGAAAGCACGTGAGCAACTTCAAGGAATGGAAATATCTAACCGTCCCGTACGTTGCTGCGGTTCTCAGACAATACGCAGGCTGACAATTCTGCCACCTCCAGATCGATGTTCATTATAGCCTACCCCGAGAGCATGAGATTGCGCAAAGATGTGATCGTGATAAGAACCAGGTTGGTTTGTCACTGACCTCATGTGCGGGCTTCAGCTAAGAGATTTGCAGGGAACAGTGTTGGTTACCCTAGTGAACTCGGCAACAAGGCAACCCATAGATGAGATGGAGGTCCGCAGAAAATTCCAGCAGTTTGGTGATATCAAGACCGTCAAACCGGTGTTCCAGAGCGGGATTATTAGGCCAGAGTAAGTGAACATTCCTTGCCAAAGATACCACAGCAGCTAACTCTGTCACCAAGTCAACGCTATGTAGAAATGTTCGACTCTAGAGCTGCTGTCAGTGCACATGATACACTAAGAGACCAGCCGCTTCAAGACGGGATTATGGACCTGGTCTTTGAATGGGACGTACCTGACATGCCATTACCTGGAGCACCCGTGGCTCTCTCGTGGGTCTTCTTTCACCATACTCTCTTTTCACTTTGACTGATCTATGTGTGCTCTAGACGAAGGAGCCCAGGGCCTTCCTCCAGGTACGACGAACCTCCGCATAGGGCAGATAGCATCGAGAGGGGGATTGGACCAATGCGTGGCGGGCCCCCTCCTCCTTGGGAACGTCGAGGTCCCCCTCCGCCACACGTTCGCGATGATTATCGAGATCGAAGAGAATATCCCGCCCCTATGTCACCTCGTGACTATCGGGACGATAGGGATAGGAGACCTTCGTATCCCCCTCCCCCTCCCCCTCCAGAGAGGGGTGGTCCCGCCCCTTATGCAGAGAGGGAATACGGTAGAGAGGGATATGCCCCAAGAGGGGAGCGATATTCCGGTAGAGGGGGTCCACCAGGTGCCCGAGGTGGCCGAGACGACTTTGTTCCTGATAGACAACCTCGAATGAGTACAGCTGGTCCAGGAACAGATGAATTTGGGAGAACCATTAACCCAAATAGAGTCGCTGAAGAGAGGAGCTCATCGTTTGACGCAGGTCGTAATGGTGAGTTTTGGATATGTCAACATTATTTTTCCACCAATCTCACTATTTCCGTAGATGCCTACCCACCTAGGACAAATGAAGGGAACTCATATAACTATATACCCCCTTCGGCTGCGGCACCTGTAAGTGTCATCGTAAAAAATTCCGTCTTTTTTTCGTCAGAGATGATAACGTGACACTACGTCATATAGAGTCCCGATGATCGACTTGAACAAGCGAAGAAAGTCCAACAGGTAAGTCGTAAGGACAGCATCAGTAGCACAATTTCTTACGAGTACCACTTCAGTTATTGGCAGCTTTAAAGCCAGGGACTTCAGCAGCGTCAGCTCCCGCACCAGCTCCAGCACCCGCGACATCTTCGTTGCCCCCAATACCAGCGCAGCAACATACCTCGCAGCCCTACTACGGGGTTCCATCTGGCCATCCACCATTCCCACCCACTGGCGGAGCTCAGCCTCCGTTTTCATTCAATCAACCCCCTTCATCTTTGCCTCCTGCTCCTTATGGTGCTAATGCCCCTCCTCCACCAGCGGCGCTTGGAAATGCTGGCGCGCCAAGTGCTGCCGGCGTCCAAAGCTTACTAGCGCTACTCGTGAGTGTTTCTCCGTCGAATCTCCGTGACGGTACGGCTCAGCTAACCGGTAATAATATCAGGCACAAAACCAGAACAGATAAGCTTAGCAAGCTACTACTATACAGCTATTTTTTTCGTTCATGTTTTTTAACATTTCTCTATGCGAATCTTGGAAATCTATCGAATTCCCCCTTTCTCCCAATCGTGATATGTTGTTCAGTCGGTGATCAATGCCGACAAACGTCGACAAATTCCGAACACCCGTGTAATGTTGAGTTCTTGGCCTTCCAATTCATCTTCGCTCGACTTCTCATCAATTCATCGAGGTCAATTTAACCTGTTGGCTTCTTGCACACTGTGGTACTCCAGCTTCGATGTCATGTCCATAAGTTTAGTATCCGGTCATATTTTCCAAATCTATCGACCGACTTCTCGCGCTCCTGATCACCTCACGGTACTGTCGAAGTTTGCGGCAATTGAACTCAGTTGCTAACGAGCGCCGAACGTCGCTTCACTGTGTGGTCGACGGTAAAGCTTCGGTTTGTCGACACTGCTGACTGCAGTGTTACTCCACCTGCTCCCCTTGTCACTGCTTACCACAAGGTGATCTGCTTCTCCTTGATAGCGGGTTCCTTTACCGAACTGTATGTCAAGGTCGAGACGGGGTTAAAGGTTGTCCGGTAGGACATATCCGATTTCTTTTGGGTATTGATTGTCGTCGGTCTACGACGTTCTTCACCGGAAAAGGAATCCTAACCATGCGTTAGCGTTCAATCTGTACATGCGGTCTGTGTTGCTGAATTCATGTTCCCGTATGCAATGTCTTCCTTGACCTTTAAGCATATCTCCTATAGTGAAGTCGTTGTACTATAAAGGACGGAGTACTTTCAATCCATTTACCTCAGAATCCTCCAGGTTCACAATCCTCTCAGGTCTTCTATCTTTTACAATGCTTGCCATCTCTCTCACTTTCATTCTTGGAGCCACCTCTGCGCTCGCCGCCGCCGTCAACTCCACTGTCATCGGACGAACTTGCGGTTCTCACCTCTCCCAAGCTCAAGTTGCAGCATTTGAATCCGACTTCAGAACTGCTCTTTCCAAGAAACCTGTTGCAGCAGCAAACGACTTCGGTATCCAGGCATGCTCCATTCCTGTCTACTGGCACGTCATCCAGGCTGGAACTAGTAGGTCCCTTACATTGGACTTCCTTTCGTTTCGGTAACTAATGTGATGCACCAGCTCTTGCCCAAGGAAACATTCCCGATTCTCAGATCACTTCATCAATTGACGTACTCAACGCTGCATATGCACCCGCTGGAGTCTCTTTCTACTTGGCCGCTACTGATCGCACCACCAAGTAAGTATTTCACAGTAAACTCAGATATATGAAAGATGCTGAGATTACACCACCAGCGCCAACTGGTTCAACCAATTGGGCCCCAACAACTCCTACAACACCGCTGCCAAAACAGCTTTGAGAAAGGGCGGAGCTAATGCCCTCAGTAAGCTATCTAGTCCCAACTCTCCGTAAGATTGCTAATAACTTGATCAGACGTATACACTGTCGGCTTCAAGAGCGGCGCTGGTGCTGGTCTCCTTGGGTAAGTCTCTCAGCTAGCTTATGAGTAGAACAATGCTAACCGTCTGCATCTCACAGCTATGCCACCTTCCCATCATCATACTCTAGCGCCCCTACCGATGATGGTGTTGTCATCCTTTACTCCTCTGTCCCCGGTGGAAGCACAACCAACTACAACGAAGGTGAGAACAATTGCTGAGCAGAGTATTGGGAGCATCACGTTGATCAATGTCCGATTTAGGTCACACTCTTACTCACGAAGTCGGTCATTGGGTTGGCTTGTACCACACATTCCAGGTGGGCTTTGTCATTCTGATGCAATATCGAGTAACAGCTAACACAGACAAAACAGGGGGGATGCACTGGCGCAGGTGACAGCGTTTCTGACACGTAAGTCCTATGGCGCAAACCTGATACGACGATTTTGAGCTTATCACATTTGTTAAACAGTCCTCCGGAGGCTTCTCCTGCATCTGGTTGCCCAACTGGTCGTGACACTTGCTCCGGCGGAGGCGTTGACCCCATCCACAACTTGTAAGGATTTACATCACATCACCTTTAAGGACTCCGTGCTAACGCGTATTCCTCCTTCAGCATGGACTACTCCTACGACTCCTGCATGTACGAATTCTCAGTCGGCCAAATTACTAGGTGCGTTTGATCATGATGTGTGACACTTATTACCGCGGCCTAATCATTAATCTTCTTACAGGTTGAAGTCACAGATCTCAACCTACCGTGGACTTACCTGCTAAACGTTCTAGGCACTGTGATTGCATAAAAAGGGATATGATGCTTGTCGTAAAATGTATTATAGGCATCAGTAATACCCATGGATGAAATATATTATCTGGAAACAAAAAAGCGTGTGATAGAGGTCTTTAAGTTTTGAAAGCTATATGGGGCTTGATGCTTGTGACATTATTCATCAAGGGGGGGGGGTAGAAACTGAACATCTCCTCACCCTTTTTTGGATCGAACCCACCTCGCTCACAACACTTTGGCCTTTTGCCCCTTGTATATCAGTTCCAAGATTGTCTTTGTAGACATTCTTATCAGCTTTTTGAGCTGGATATGGCCTCTCCAAGTGTTCAAAGTCCCTCAGTTGAAGTTTTGACTGGGGCTGGTATGGGCAGTCGCAATGGACCGATCCCCGTCGTTGCATCTGGTCCACGTCGCAATACCCGTTCATCCTTATCAAAAGGTCCGCTTGTCAATGGAGAAGATTTTCTACCCTCTGAAACTCCTACTCCTGTCGAATTGTCCGTCAAGGCTCTGGGAAAGAGGAAAGAAGGCTCCAACGCTCCTCATGCTCCTAGTCCCCTCAATCCTGACACCTCAAAGCCCCCAACATCTCGAAAATCCAAGGCAGAGCCGAAAAAGGATGATGCGGAAACCAAGAAACGCGTTATGCCGATGAGGCAGAGGAGAGGAGGACCTGGTGTGGGGAGTTCAGCAGTTGATATGATGATTATGGAATCCCAGCGACGTACAGGTTTGTCCAATATCTTGGGCCTTACCACCGCGGTATAACTAACTTATCACGTATCTGCTACTAGCCGAAAACAGTACAACCCTATCCCCAAGCGCTGTGTTTGTCTTGACCACCGATTCCAACTTTGTAGCTACAACCTCTATAGCGGCTTCTCGGCAACGATATTTTCAGAAGCCGGAGGTGGTGAAGGCGTGCGCCAAGCAAGCAATGATCCAGACTCCCGATTTTGAGAGGCTCACCGAGACTTCTGCAGTAACTGGCAGACTTCGAGCCAGGGAAAGTGATCAGGTGGGTGTAACAATCTCCAAGCTGAAATCACCACTTCAATACTAACACCGACTCTCTAAAATGTAGCAAGTCACGGACGATTCTGACGCTGCATATGAACGCCGTCATAAGAAGTACGAGACGTTTGAGAAGCGTCAGCGACGTCGAGAAAAGGAGAAGCTTCAACATGAGCAATACAAATTGAAAGAACGAATAGATGAACTACGATCTATGGATATCAGCGCATTCGGTGTTGGCGGACTATCTCACCAGGAGGCGGAGGAGAAGAAACGGCTGATGTTGAAGGAAGCGGAGGAACTCGATAGGAGATACTCGATTCTGTTGCCCTCAGAAAAGAAGGGAATATCATCGAAAGCCCGGAAGCCCGGAGCTGGTGGATTGGGAGGAGAAGGTGGTGATGGTACCGGGACGGAGTCAAGGGCGAGTACAGAAACCGATCTGGCGAAGGCGGCACCAATACGACTTAGGCTCAAGAGAGGAAGAATATCGACACCAACCACAGATGATCACCCTACACCCACCATTCAACCTCTTGATGTCGAAGCAATGGACAGTGTTATGGATGATGAGAGAGAAGGCGCCGATATCGCTCAGGATCAAGACACCCAAATTGTCAAGTTTGAACATGGTGATACGGAACCGACAGGCAGCAAAACCAGCGCCCATCCATCTCCCACAAAAGCCCGCCAATCGCACACTTCAACAGAGCCATCTCCGAAGCGTCGAAAGCTTAGTTTGCCAAGTAGTGGGCAAGTTGCCAACCAAGCCGATGGGGAGGAGTCAGTTGCCATACCCCTGATCCTACAGTTCGCTCAAAAGAGCAAGTCATTGGTAGAGCCGCATGCCAAGAGGAAGCTACAACCTCGGCATCCCCTTGCCTTTGGGGTCCAAATGCCACCTTCAGTGGATACCTGGATGGAGTTCGAACTACCATGGTATATTGTCAGGGACTACGAGAATCATCATGTCGAACCTGAAGATGTTGACATCAGCAAAATGCCTGGAGCGTGAGCGCTCGGAGGAATCTTGTTTTCTTTATTTCAGGGCTGCAGTGTCGCTAGTATCGTACTTTTTTTTTTTTGTTGTACTCTTGTTTTATCTATCAGTATTTGGGAACAAGTCCACGTTTCTTACCACCTGATCGAACCAGGCACCCAGTATGTTATTAACGTCAGCAAGTGCGGATATAAATAGTAATTGTCATTTTCTCTGAAACATTCTGCCAAGACATTGCACCTATGATGATCGAAAGGAAAATATAATGAAAAGCCCAGAATCTGACTTTACAGACAAGACTAGGATGCACAAAGCACGTTGAAACAGAGCTGGCGAACTCGGGGTTGCTTCAATGCAGGGCAGAGTATAAATTTAAGTGCCCAATAGACATTTTTGCCATCGGGGGTACCTTGATTCTGGAAGTTGCACGGAATTTCTCTTCCCATGAACCTGCATAACGCCGCAGCAAACTGTATTAGATTGCGCTGTGGACTGGGAATATGACGACATGAAGAACTTGACAATTCTATAAGAAAGGGACTTCTCCGCATCCGGCGTTCATGTCAGCGACTACATGCTCTACCTGCTCACGAATTAGGCATGCAAGACATGCAGCAATGGCAAAGAATAGACCTTCTTTCGGATTATTAAGTGATTCGATTTGAAAAGACAAACTTGATATCAGAGAGAAGCCTATCTTAGAAGAGTCATGTTAGTATACCATAATCTTGGGATCTGGATCGTTTACGTCACCTGAGCCGTAAGAGAGGGAATGATTTGGGTTTCTCGTGTGTGGAGGTAACCCGCTGGTTTAGACAAGCCTTATTTATGAGCCGGAGATGGAAATGGTGGGGTGTAGGCCCAGTATTAAAGGAGGACCAAGGCATCCGCGTGTTTGTAAGATACTTCTACATCTATCCTCATCTCGCTGCGGGCCGTCCAGGCTGAAGATCGTAACGTCGGATGAATCGAACCCAACCGCACCACAGCTGCAAGTCCCAATGGTGTCTGTACCGGTCTTTAGTGTAGGCCAGCAAGAAGGGCTATATTTTACCCAATGAGCACTTCTTCTTGGGAATTTCTTTGTTGGACACGACAAAAGGACTGATGGGTCATCGCGACATTGGCCAACTCGGCGAGGATGGAAGAATCAGCGAATTTTCAAGTTCTGGTACGGATCAGAGGATCGTAGGAGGTGTATAGGGTGGTTCATGGAAAACTGGATGAGCGTCGGTAGAGTTTCCTTTTGCAGGATGTACCATATGGTGCACTCGGGATCGTTTAAGGCGGAGCCATACTAGAAGAGGCGAAAGCGAAACGGGCAGGGATCAAGCAAATAATAGACATACATTACTACTTTGACCATATTGACCATCCCCGCTTATAATCCCTCCTTTTCCACCGTCTTTCGACCGCTTGAGACGATTATCTGGAAGATGTATCAGGGATTCAGGTCTCCCCATCTGTCCGTCGACAGCCACGGCGCTCCTCGGTCCAGCATATCAACCGATTTCTCAGAAACGTCGTCCTTCCTCAGTTCTGCGGCATCTAATCTGTCATCGGTTGTAGGGGAGTTCTCCGTGCTCTGTCTGCACGATTACCAGCCTACAGATCCAGATCAACTTGGATTTCGCAAAGGCGACATTCTCGCCATTCTCAAGACAGAAGACACCGGTTGGTGGGCTGCTGCGATGGGCTCCACGATTGGCTGGGTGCCGAGGGGTTACGTTGAACCCATCTCGGATGCCATGGCTGAGACCCTCAAGTCAGTCAGGCGTGATCTCAGAGCCAACACGGCCGATTGGGATTCTGCCTCTATCGCCGGTCCTTCCACCAGTTCCCTTCGATCTTCCTTCTCATACAGCACTGGATCATCGATCGCGAGAGATACTGACTGGGATCCTCCTAGAGTGAGTAATTTTGATTGATCACCGCTCATTATCGTTTTCAAAGTTGACCGTTTCACTCGCACCGCATTTTCGGCAACTTGCGTCCCCCCATTCCTCCACCCCCTTAGCATACTCTCCCAAGCGGGACCGATGACGTTCCATCGAGAAGCTTTGCAGCAGGGATCAGTTCTTCACACTCATCTCTCACAGCTTCCACACCACCAACCCATCCAAGTTCCCCAGCTCAAGGATATGTCTTCGATCCGACTTCCGATCCGAGTGGCTCGCGTTCCCCAAGAATAACCTCACGCTCTCATGGCTATTCAAATTCTACCTCCAGCATACCACCGCGATCTCGTCCTGTTCCCATCGCTGGCCAGCAAGTGGTAAGTGCTCTCAGTTTCTCTTTTGTTCGACCTCGGCTACTTACACGGTGTTCCTCTATGGACCTTACGTACACGCGGTTGTCTTACAGGAAACGCAACGAGGAATCTTAGCTTCGCCTCCCAGTCGCAAGAATTCCAGGGCTGATGAGGATTCCCTTGCATTCCGAAACGCTCAGCTAGCACAAGCTGCTCTGCCGTACTACCTCAAACCTACGTTTCGCGACGGTTACATATGCCTGGAACAAGATGGGACAGTGAAAAGTGGGACTCTTGAAGCCCTTGTTGAGCGACTGACCGTTGATCATTTGAGTGAGTCTCGTTTCCCAGAGAGTGCCGTGATGCACACGGATCTCATACACTGCGCCCCTTAGAGCGATCGCATGAACAACTCTTCCGGATGGCGTTTCTGATGACTTACAGGACATTCACTGACGCGGCTACGGTCTTTGATCTACTGACCGAACGGTATCTGATGGATCACCCACCAGAACTGGATGAAGCGCAGTTTGCTGAGTGGAAAGAGAAAAAGCTGCGGCCGACTCAGATCCGCGTGCTGACTACGCTCACGGAATGGGTCGAGAGATACCGATTTGTGAAAGACGAGCGAGATATGGTTGATAAGCTCATAGAGTTCCTTAACCTTATCAAATTACCCGCCGCGAATGCCTTGACTGCCAAACAACTCCTTGAAATGATCGATAAAAAGGTCAGGACTTCAGATTGATCTCCGATTCGCAATGTTCTTATCCGACTCGTAGATATCCCCAGTCTCCTCATCGACCAGTATACCACAACCTACCCCATCAAAGAAGATACTCGGCGGTGGAAAGAAGTCCAAACCGCACAAAAACGATATAACGAAAATTGATCCTTTGGAGTTGGCTCAACATCTCACACTCGTCGAATACCGATTATACTCGCAGATCCGACCTTCGGAATGCATGTATTGGTCCAAGGCACAACACGGGCCTCAAGTGGAGAACCTAAACAAATTCTGCGCTACCAGCGATCGACTGGCGAATTGGGTGAAGTACTCAATCCTAAGTTTGGACAGTCTTGGAAAGAGGGCAGACGTCGTGGCTCAGTGGATCAAGATCGCCGAGGTATGGAGGTTATGGTTGCTCCAGCCCCTCATTTGCCTAACCTTTCCCTTCGGATAGAAATGCCGCGGTCTCAATAATCTATCCTCAATGACGGCCATAGTTGCCGCATTATCTAGTATTGTCATCACCAAACTAAGTGTAACATGGAGTCATGTCGGTCGGTCTTCACACCTGGAAAACTTGAGGAGGTTAACGGACCAGAGCGGCAACTTTGCTGCATTTCGCAACTTTTACGCTTCGGTGGAAACGAGCTGTGTACCATATATTGGTATGTCTTCTGATTCCCCGACGTTCAACACGTCTTAATGATCTTGCTTTTCAGGTATCTATCTCAACGCGCTCATTGTTATCGCCGAACAGCACAAAGAAACTATAATTGTTGCCACTCCACCTACAAAAACGCCATCATCTCCCGGTTCTGGTTCTTTTTCCTGGTCGGCACCTCCCGTGGTTGGTTCGCCTGGTTCCCATCACTCAAGGTCTTCCGCTGGTACCGTCAAACATATCAACTTCGTCCGACTAAGCAAATCGGCCGAGGTCATTCATCAGATGCTCCGCCACCAAAGTCGACCCTATGTTCAGACAAACCCTTCCCCTACTATTGTCGCATCTGGTGGAGTTGTTCATCAAGTACCACCAGAGCATCCTCACTCTCAAAGCTCGATAAATCTTGGTGCTGAGAACGTGGCCATTATGTCCTACGTTGACAATATGCTCACGACAGGAGGCCTTGGAAATTCTTCAACGGGCTCACTC
>WSUA01000119.1:13219-23333 GCA_019633455.1 Tulasnella sp. 419 | reverse complement strand
AATGCTACGCAGAATTTCTGTGCAAAAGACAGGCTTGCTCTCCTCAAAACCATTCCAAGAGGTTCTGATGATTGCAGCACTCGCTTATCTCGTTGGATAGCTGTCGGATTGCTTGGCGGTGCAGTCATCTTTGATGAGATGAAAGAGGTAAGCTCATTGGTAACTCGTTGGTGGACCTGTCAAACCTGAAATCGACTTCGCTATCCAGGACACATTCATGAAATTCCCATCATTTTCTCTGATTGTCTCCATTATCTACAGTGGAGAGCATGGAACACCATACAATCAGGCCTATGTATCGTTTGTGGCCTCAGACGAATTGAATTATCAGGATCTTACATACAATGCCGACATCCTTGGTGTGGCACTCACAGGATTAGACGACAGTCCTGAAGAGCAAGGGAAGAATCGACGTGACTCAACATTGGATATTATCAAACAAGGGCTTTTGAAGCTGCACGGCTGGATTGGTGAGTTTGCCGGAGTATAATCAAGACCTCGTTCACTGATTTCTCTCATAGTTGATGATAAGGGACTTGGCATGAAACAGACTCTTGCCAAAGATGCCTTACTTAAACTTCACACACGGGTGGATTATCAAACCAAGAAGCCTGGTACCATCCTGGATTTTGATGAGCTTGCGGATTGCAGTAGGCCTTTCCGCAAAGTTGAAGATAGAGTCCAGACAAAGCTCACCTTTTTCAGCAAGAAAATAACTCCCGCTTAGAAGAGCATTCCTTTCCTCCTTTCTTTTCATTACATGGGTTGGCTTATTATTGCTATTGTTCATGACGCTGTACATGTGGTTTCATTTATTTGGTACATATTCTTCCGACGACAGCCTATCAGCATCCTAATGACGCAATGTATATTGAATACTTCATGACAGTTACTGTTTTCCCATTGACTTCCGTGCCAGGATTAACAACTCTTCCTCTGCGTTCTTGAAATGGAATAAGGCCTCGTCCATCAATTGTTTGACATATTCCCGCTCCAAGGCAGCCCTTAGATCAGATGCCGGTTCTTCGAGTGAAATGTGCACATCACTGAAGTCCGCATCAGCTTCTTGATACGTAGGGGAGCATGCCTCTATTGCATCTGCATGAATGCGGATGAATTTGGGGTCAAATGGTTTGCGGATATTAGCAAGAAGATCAAGGACAGCAGGGGACAGGGTGACACGATCAACTCCAGATGTTGATAGGGCTTCTTCTGCTGTAACCAAACTACAAGACACGTCATTTGATCGGGCCGAGGGTCTTCATATAATGAAAGGGTTTACTGACCTTGCGGCCATGAGCTGGGTGGATAACTTTCTCTTTCTGTATTCGCGTTGGATCTGCGCTGTCACTTTTAATCCTGGCATCTCCTTCACAGGGTTTTCATATGCGATATGGGTGCCCTTCACGAAGTGAACCCGCAGCGGATTCAAGTAAGGAGCTGCATAGATGCACTTGGCATCTTCGGCAGCGGCTAACGCCTGCTCAATGCTGAATACAGTGGTCGCTAGTGTGCGGACGTTGTGATCCCGTTGTAAGATTTTACAAGCTCGGAGACCTTCTAGCGTTGATGGAATCTTGATGCAGACCCGGGATGAAGCGATCCCAGATCTGGAATATAAGTTCACGAGTTGGAGCGCATGTGCCACTGTAGCTGCTGTATCATATGCGAGTGATGGTAATGTCTGGGCGTGAACATGACCTTCAACATGTAGATGGGGAAGAACACGAAGACCGAGCTTGACGGTCTATGGAATAACACCGGGGATCTTTCCATGAGCCAGGCTCGATAGTCGGGGGGCATTTACTCGCCATCCAATCAACAGCCAATTGGGACACTTCCTCCTGTTTTGCTGCCCCAGAATCAACATCCGCGACTGCTTGGATGACACTCTGGCTAATAATTTCTTGGTGCTGAGGTTTTTTCAACTCGTTCAATACTATCGCTTGGTTTGAGGTCATGTCCTGGAAAGGACCATGCAGTTTGGTGACTTGATTCGAAAACAATCGGTATTCACGTCTGAGAATGGTGAAGCCCACTTACCGCTTTCTTCATTTGCATCGATATCTAGTATTGTACTTTGTCGGAGCAGATCAAGTAGAGTAGTCGCCATGATTGTGGGTGGCAAGTTACCAACGAATGGATGATCCCCAAATAGGTTGGTGACTCCTCAATTAGAACAAGATGACGCAAGAGGGATCTGTCAGTGTTTACATATATGGTATTCATTTCCCTTTCGTTTGTTCGAGCAATATACATGGCTTTCGTAAGGACAACAGAAATTGAGTGGGAACAGGCAACATTGGATAGTTACTGATTCATGCACTGGGAGTCTCATCATCTGTGAATCAGTTGAATAAATGTCATATTGATAATCTATATACACTGATGCACTCACTTTGAAGAATTCCTTCGCGGATCAGCTCCTCTGGATTAGGCCTCTGTTGCAGAGCATGATCGAGCTTGTCCTGATTGAAAAGACCAAAATCAGTTAGAGGAGCAAAAAACTATGTCATGAATCACGATTACTTCGAGTCGAGCTCTCTCCAGATTTGCCTGTACCGCCTGTAGAGCGGGTGCTGCGTTGGTGTCTTGAGGCATCGCGATTTAGCTCCTGTTCACTAGCCGGATACTTGGTATGTTCGACTCACTCTTGAGAATATTCTTATCGACTAGTTCAGATCTATCTGGTCTCTGCTGGAGAGCATGATCAAGTTTGTCCTGAATGGGAATCCCAAGAGCAATCAGAGAAGCGTGTAAAAGTACGTTAAGGGTATAGTTACTTCAAGTCTGGCCCTTTCCAAATTTGCCTGTGCAGCCTGTAAAGCAGGTGCTGCGTTGGAGTCTTGAGTAGAATTAGCGGCACTTCAATACCCGTAGCTATATTCAACTCACTCTTGAGAATGTTCTTCTCGACTAGCTCAGATCTATCCGGTCTGTGTGCAAGCTGCTTCTCCAACTTCGCCTTTGCCTCTTCATCTGCTGGAGATAGCAATGCGGATTCATCGGCCTTGTCCTGAGGAGGTGCGTCATCGACAATGGAGGTGACGATGTTCTTGAGAGGATTGGCAGAAGCCATAGTCAGTTATAGTAGAGCAAGTCGGTTGGTGGTTCTTAGGGGCAACTGCGACGCCACCCCTTTGGTTCTAATTGAAACCAAGCACGTGATGACATCCGTTTCTACCCATCTAGGCATGACGCATCTTACTCCACGCAGGTAATTCCATGCATGAAACCCCAAAGAGTATGTTAACTCAACATAGGATTTGATGTTTTTGCATTGAGGGGTGTCAAAGAAGCTGGTTACATCAATAAATCCCCATTTTTGGTCACAATCGCTGGGGCGTCTTTCAACAGAAATAGAAACGCACAAAGCGTCTTTAGCCTCCTAATAAGGGAACTTTTGGTTATATTTTTACCAATTGGGCTGGATAATTAAGCTCTGCAACGAGATTTGGTGAGTTTTGTGGTCAAAGATGGCGTCCAGGGTGAGAAATTATGGCCAAAAATGTGATTATACAAGGGGTGGCTCCAGCAGCCAGGGCAGGTACATCAAAAGTACCAGACTCGGTCATCAAGTGGCTCATCAAAAAAGTCTTGGCCAAAGCAAGCATGAAGGGGATCGGGTGTTGGCGCACATGTGAGAAAACTAATGCCTTTGTCAGTGTCTCGCTTGCTCAACCTATTAAACTGAGCAGCACATCCTTTTAACATCCCTCGCATTCATCAAGTACTATCACCAAACCGCTCCTCGCGATCTAACAGCTTACACTATCTCTTCAAGACACGTGATAACCCTCCACGTAGTTCCGCGAGCTGCCATTTCGCGACCTCGGGAACTGAATAGCACGCGGCGATTTGATATTACTCTCCTGACTTCCGCTCCTTTGGGTGGGAGCGTTGTCCATAGAATCCGCTTCCGTGTAGCATGGTTGACAGCTTCTTTTCCCGTGCAAGTGCAAAGTGTTTTCCTGCGACGATTCCTCAATCCATCACCAGTGCTCGTTCAGACGAACTCAGTGGGCTAAGCTCGCTTACGAGGTTTGTCTATAGCGAAGCAAAATTATATTCTCCAAGGCCACAAATCGCATTATCTCTAGGCCGCAAATCGGCTCTGAACAGTGCATCACTTTCCCCGGATAGTATAACTACGAGGTCGGCTGGTTCAATCGACTCGCGAAGATCGGGATCGTCAAGTGGCGCTAGTCGGAAAGACTCGGTGCTGCTCAATACGGCTAGTGACTTCTCGACCTCTGAAGCCGGTATCAACAACAATAGGTTGTCACCGGTCAATTTCTCCGCAACCTTGTCTAAGGGGCAATCAAATATGGATCACCTGCGACGGCGATCGAGCTTTGCTATCGAACGTCTGACCGGGTCTAAGGGCAGTAATAGTCCTGGATCGAACACTCCTACCCCTTCTTCGGCAGTGACATCGATGTCTGGACGTCGATCCGCGTCGCCAGCATCACCTTTGAATCCAGTTCATTCCTCTGGTCAAGCCCATTCACCATTAACTTCATCCCCGCCGTCCATATCACCCTCAAGCGGCAGTGGAACCACCACGTTTTCTTCATTACCCAAGAATGCCAATCAAGGAAACTCGCAAGAGGCCAGCACATCGCTGCCAAGTCCACCCCTTCCATGTGGACTCAAGCTGTCCTCCAATCCCAAGATAGCCAACCAGCAACTACTTCAGTCCATTCAAAAGTACCAGAGAGGAGGTCCGAATTGTAGAGGACCGTTTGCGTGGAAGAGGAACGGCAGGAAGCATCATGATCTTCCACCAAACGCAGTCCCTTACCCATTGGCTGTGGATCGAGAGGCTTTAGACTTGTGAGGGATATTTGACTTGAAAATTTGGAGGTGAACTGACGGGAATGTCGCCAATAGAGATGTCATCGACAACACCCTTTTGAATGCAGTAAACGGAAGCCTATCGTTAGTTTAATGGCTTATCGGTGCTAGCTATCTCAACTAACTCGCTCACAATTAGGCTCCTTGATTACAAAGTACGTCCAAAGCCACGAATGGTTCTTGATATTGGATGGTATGTGATCTCATAACTCGATTCGCTGAAAACATTCACTTACTATACCATAATGATAGCGGAAGTGGTTGTAAGTGCCGCAGACCTGGCGTGACCAATTAGTCACTAACTATAATTGTTCTTCACGTAGCTTGGATCATGGCAGTTGCTCCAGAATGGCCGGTATGTCGCGTCATGCATTTTGGTCTGCATCCACGACTGACAATTCGAAACAGGAATGCCGTTTCGTTGGCTTTGATTGCCTCCCACTTCAGGCGAACGTTTCCGCCATCAAACCGGATCTCGCCAAGCGGGTTCAGTGGGTCAGGGGAAACTTGTGCGTTAGTCCATATCAGAGAAACAGAATTTTGAACTAAAGTTGCTTTTTTCCGTTAGCCTGAAGCCACCTATGCCCTTTCCAGACGAGTATTTTGACTATGTCCACATAAAACAGATCGGGAAGGCGGTACCCGAGGATAAGGTCCGTTCCACACGTTTCTCTTGTAACATTATGCTCACAGCACATGCTTTGCGAACAGTGGGACCTCATTTTCGAAGAGATCGCTCGAGTTCTTAAACCAGGTGGAGTAGTTGAAGTCATCGAAGAAGGTATTTAGACAGCTGCTATGTGTCTTTCGTTCTTCACTCAAATTGTCTGGTGTAATTTTACAGATATATTGTTTCCTCACGTACCCCCACCCCCTCCAAGGAAACCCAAAAGACATAGAAAAAACAAGCCTCTTCCCCCGCCTCCATTGCTTTCTCCAGCCGAATATACATCCTCACCTGATGCGCCAAACCATCCCTCGAATAACCTCAGCTTCACGAATCCCTTCTCCCCGACACATCTCGAGTTTCCTTCCTCAGGCGTGCACACCCCTCCGTCATCATCTTCGCTACCTCTGTCTTCGACCGGTTCGCAAGGCTCGCATGACACCGAATCCAAAGGAAGCCAGAATGCATCCGATGCGCTTGCTAGGACGCAGAGTTTCAGCTCGCAATCATCCTCAAATCCAAGTGCTATACCACCTTCGCCTTATGAACCAAGTCAAAATATATTTGACTTTCCTGCACGTAGAGATACCGCCTTTTCCGCCATCAGCGCTAGTTTCTCTGACGCTCCACAATCACCTTCTCCTCCTCCTGCACATTCATCTCACCCTTCTCTTTCTCATCGTCCGCCATCTCAACTGGTTTCAGCTCCAATCACCGCATCCAATCCAGATGATCGGTTATTGGAACGTCTCTACTTTGCCGTATATGAGAGACGATTCATCAACTTGCAACCCACATCGCTGATCGCCAGTCTCTTGAACATCCATTTCAAGAAAACATTGACATCACCTCCTATTTGTCGATATATGCCAGCAAGGAAGCCCCGAAGAAGGAAGCGAACACCCGCATCGGATGGTGGAGAGAAAAGGGCAAAGCAAGGTACCGTGAGCGCGCCCCTGGACGGGAAATCCACGCCTTGGCTTGCTCCAATGGGGCCGGAGACGATCCTCAAAGATATCGCCTCGGATGGAATGCCGGATGATATTGCAAAACGGGTCAAGCTTATCCTAGGTTATGAAGAAACCGCGGCGATCCACCTTTATAGGGTGCTTTCATGTGAGTTCGATGGAACAAAGTTACTTTGCAGACCACCTTGCTCATCGAATTAATGACACAGGTATCATGGCTTGTAAAGAAGCCATGTGGGATGAGCTCATGATAATGAATGGATGGGCAGATGCTGATTTTGAGTCACCCGAAAAGGCGAAGTTCATTCGCCAAGAGAGGGTTAAATTCGATAACTTATTAGAAAAATATAGAACGTAAGTGCCCCTGTGGTTTGTGTGGCTAACCGGTCGCTCACACCTTGGACTTTTTATAGGAGCGTCCAATCATATCTTCCTTTTAGGGACGCAGTAGAATCCAAGCTGCGGTGGAAGGCCCCGAAACGAGAACTAAAATTAACCAGGATACAGATGGAAGCACTCGGGGAATACGATTCTGACGATGCACTGCAGGAGGAAAGCGATATTAGCGATGACGAGGTTGAAGAGGAATTAGTGGGATTGAGTGATAATGAGGATGAGGAGAAGAACGGAAGGATGTTCAGACGGATTCGGTTGTTTTGCGCCTTCAAAGCAGAATGATCGTCTCCAGGAGAGGATCGACTCGCGTGGCATTTTTTCCGTAATACTTTCGTTATTTTGTGATTTTTAGAATGCATTATGTATTACCTTCTGTTCGATTCGCCTATACTGAATCCGTATTTGACTTCTTGGAGATCAAAGGCCTAATATCGCTTACGTTGTTAGGGGTTTTGAACCCTGATCTGTAATTTCAGCTGACGTCAGTCTCCGCGTTCTTTGGTAAGCCTCTCCTTCTTCCCAGATGTTGTGGCCTTTACCACAGCACAGCATGACAAGAAGTAGATTACACCATTCAACGGACCTACTCAAGTAACAGGATATATTTAGCGCAGACAAAAAAACAGCACACCAAGACCATTTCCAGTCATGTCGGAACAAAAGCCTCTTACCGCTCGTGAGCAGAAAATCTATGGCAACGTGAGGCATTTCTTCTCTGGGGTAATTTGAGGGTCTCCCCCACTGATCTTGTATTGATTTTTCAGCCTCAGAGAACGATGAAGCTTTATCATGAACGTTTCAGAGAAGAATGTGCGACAGTTCATTAATAATACTATTGGGGAAAACCCCTTTGCCATTTCAACGACGAATTGCCACGATTGTTTACTGATATCTATTTATTTATTTTTTCACCACAGTTGATGATCTGTATCAGGTCTGTATCCAATTTTTTTCTTCTAAATTCTCTGATAAATGGCCGGCGTTAATAATTCGATATACTTCCTAAAGCGTGCAGACGGCAAGTTCACAACAGTGACATCATTCATGAGCATGGCGCAATATTTTGTAACACGTTGCGTACCTCCGTTTCGGCACCCTGACCTGCGCCTAACGTCAATAATATGGCTGATTTGCAGATCTTACTATGCACCACACTATCGAAGAGGTTTGTGGGCTATTTACATTCCTTCTGCGGGCGTTATTGACTTTTTTGAAGAAAATGTACTTTCCACTATTGGCTGAAAGGATGGATGCGTTCAAAAAAGGGGAGAAGCATATCAACTCACACAATCAGATACATGAAGGTGAGTCCCTGAAGGGCGATAGGAAGCCTTGTCTCCCCGCGAAAACCCTGCGGAAGGCTCCTGCTGAACGGACGGTTGTCGACCAGGATTGGATCGGCTCTCGGCATTGATAAAGAGGTTTCGCGGAGAGCCGGCGTTGTATTCCCCTGGCGAATTCCGCGCATGCTTGGATTCGTTTCGGGAGGTGCTGTTTAATCATCTGGATGAGGAAATGTAAGTCAAAAGGCAATAAAGTCAGGATAAGGTTAATGCTAATTTTCTGGCTGATTAGCAATGACCTGGATCCGCAAGAGTTTAAAAGGCATTGGACGATTGATGAGATGGAAACTATACTTCTGCATTGAGAATATCGAGTTGCCAAATTGCTCAAGAATGTCTCGGTCAGGGGCAGAAGGGACAGATGAGGGGCGGAGGAGGCGTGTGCATCCTTATACCAGGGCCAGTGTTTGCTTCTAAAGTGACGAAACAATAGAAAAATTAGCGTGACCATGACCCACGACCTGTCAATAAAACTCTACTTCCGCAAGCCTCATTTTCCTAACTTGTAAGCGACCCTTCGCAACTTGTTTGTAGTTATATAAGGACCCACCCGATATTTTGTGGTAAGAGTTCATCTCTGACGTGACGGCACCTTTTCGGTAATTCTTCATTGCTGTCGTTAGGCGTGCATTCGGCGGCGGGTAACCCCATTAGCAACTCGGATCGACTATTCGAATTTCAACCAAATTCCTTATATCTTCACACTTTCTCTTCATCTCTAGCTTCTTTCCACCCCCTCCACACACTCAACATGGGTTGCATTCAATCTACTGAAGCCATTGACCATAGCGTCAAGGCGGCTCATCCTACCGGCAGTGAGCCGACACCCTCTTCTCAGAGTTCCGATACCAACGTCTCTGTCTTCGCAGAACAAAAGGATAAGCAAGAGAAAGATAAGCAAGCTGAACATGAAGTCAAGATGCTATTGCTAGGCGCTGGAGACTCGGGCAAGGTACGCGGATTGCTTCCAATCTTCCCTGCAATCTCTAATGTTTTTCATTTGGTTCAGACAACTATCGTCAAGCAAATGAAGCTCATGCATGAAGGTGGTTACAGCGATAGGGAACGGCAGCTCCACAAAGACTCCATCTTCTCCTCAACAATATCCTCTATGCAAGCCGTACTCCAAGCAATGCCGGTCCTCAAGGTCCCACTTCAACCGGGAAATGAGTCCCGCAAGGAACAGATTCTCGCCCTCCCGAGCTATAATTTGGGCTTCGAATGTCTTCCGAAGCCAATCAGCGAGGCTCTTCGCGGGTTGTGGTACGATCCGGGCGTCAGGGCAGTCGTGAACCGGAGCAAGGAATTTCAGCTGAACGATTCCGCTAGCTAGTAAGTTTTTCCTTTTCAGCCCTTGTTGCCAGAGCCCTCCTGACCCTACAATGTCACCCCGCAATCCGCCGTTGTACCTTACCTCCACACCAGCTTCTTCCATGCCTTGGAACGGATGTCTTCCCCGTCATACAACCCTACAGATCAAGACATCCTCCGGTCGCGCGTCAAAACAACTGGTATTATTGAAACAACTTTCCGCGTTGGTGAGTTGACATACCGGATATATGACGTTGGAGGGCAGAGGAGCGAACGCAAAAAGTGGATTCATTGCTTTGATAACGTGGGTGAGTGGCTTACCACAGTTGCCTCGTGGCTTTCAATTTCGTACGTCAAGCTTATACCGCATTTCTTAGCGGTATTGGTTTTCATGGTGTCCTTGAGTGAATATGACCAGAAACTTTATGAATCAGAGGATGTGGTGCGTGCTAAACATGCTGTCGTATTACTTTCCTCGACTTAACCTCTCTTGGTCACAGAACCGGATGGAGGAGGCATTGACACTGTTCGACTCTATCTGCAATTCGCGCTGGTTTGTCAATACCACGGTG
>WSUA01000119.1:1770-12985 GCA_019633455.1 Tulasnella sp. 419 | reverse complement strand
TTCTAACTTGTGCCACAGACAGTCGTCAGATACAGAGTGAGTTTCACTTCTTCGAGGCACAATCCATGTATCCTAACTTAGTTTCACCACCCAGTGATTATGGACTCTGTCCAAGAGATCTTACTTGTTGCAAATCTCAAGGGTGCAGGCATGCTGTAGCACTAATTTCGCTTGACTTATATCCCTTCATCTATTCTCCAAAACGCTTTCATGTCCATATCCTGTATCGCCCATCTTCACTGTCCTCTCTACCCGCCGTTGTCCATCCGCTACATTTACCAAAAATACTCTACTTTCCTTTTGTACGCCACCCTCAGGGATTATCTCTCTCCTCCTGACTACCCTCACCTCATTGTTACCCAACTTGCGTTTCCCGATCTCACTGCTGATGTATCTTATTATCTTTTCATTCCTTGTTTCACGATGACGCCGAATGGGTCACCTGTACTTAGTCGATGTTTTTGGTTACCTCAAGTTTCGTTGGTTCCTTGACGTACGATCCATGGGCGCGGTAACAGAGCACGGAGATTGTTAGCATTACTTATCAAGCAAATTATAGCTGTGTATTCCAAGACTTCCAAAGAATTTCCAACTTTATCCCCTAACAGCGATCAACCGCCGATGTTGGAGCCATCGTAATCGTTCGCCACACGATATTGCTGGTTTGCTCGACGAGCTTGATCTCCTGTTCCAGATGATGTACCTTGAGTGGCTGCTGCTTCTGTGGCTAAAGGAAGAGATCGCGCGCCATCAATCGGTGCCTCTATATGACTCCGGCCCTTTTTTTGCACTTACGCGGAACTATACCTTCCCCTGCATAGCGTTCTCCGTCGTCAACCGGCGAGTCCCTGGGTGTCTGTTCTGCTAAGGTTTTCTCATTCTTTCCAAATATGCCACGATCGTAGTGGGCCTGATTCTGACGAGTGAATGGGTCTCCGGTGCCGCCGTATCCTCCTTCTCCTGTTGCTATTTCCCAATTTGGTGTTTATATAGACAGTGTCAGATGAGGAAAAAGGAATCACTTACTGTCGCCTTCTGCAGGGCAGTTCCTCGCATATTCTGAACCCATGTCCCTTTTGCTGAAGGCTAATGGGGGAAGTATCCGATTATTGAGACATTTAGATCACCCGACGAGAAAAGATGAAACACACTAACTATCATCAACAAGCGAGCCTTTGAATTCGCCTTCGTGCTGGTTTCGAGTGTATTGAGATCCCATATTATCGTGGTGGAATGTGAGTGATGGTAATGTGATAGTCGAAGATGTTTGTTTGGGGAGCTGACCTCCCTTTTTATTTTATTTACGAGTCATGACGTCACGTTACAAAATATCTTTTCTCTTGTAATACATACAGTCTAAGAATGTACACGAAAATCTGCCTAAAAGGAACTACCCAGCTGACGCCCCACCCTTGTCATTCTTCACGAGACCCGACAAAAATTTAGCTAAACCCCCTCTCTGACTCGGCTCAAGTTTTGCAAGATTGATTGTCATGTTAATCATACTCCCATCCGCCGACAATCCGATAAACACAGCGGCAGGTTCGGGCGTGTTGGGAGGTAGACTTGAGGTTGCTACGGGATAGATCCCTAGTCGATGGAGTGAGTTGAGTTCAGTCGCAGGGATGGAAACAGGGAAAGGGGTGTCTGGAGCTACGTTTGACGTGTTGGGCGTTGTTGAGGGAGGAACAGTGGCTGGTTTCGTATTAGATATAGTTGATCGAAGAGGTGTGACAGGTGTGGTCGGTGCCGGGGTCGCGGCTGTGGGAGTGGGAGGAGGCACGGAGCTGGTAGCTGTGACAGCGGGAAAAGTAGGTGTGAAATAATTGGCATATGAATAAGATGTTGCTCCTGCCGTAATGCCTTGACCGTACGGCACTCGTCCTTGCGTATAAAGAGCAGCACGTGCCTGAATTTCTCCTGGTGTCAAATTTGACATGGAGGCTAGATATGATTGATAATAGCTTTGATAAGCCGCCGACGTATATGCGGCGACTGAGCTGTAAGGGTGTGGAGTAGAAAATGTGTATGGAGATCGGGATGTGATGGGTGTAGTTGCGGCGGACGACGATTTTGAAGCTTGGGTTGCTGATTGCTTTTCGCGCTCCTTCCTCTCGTGCTCGACCCTTGCTTCCCGCAACTTGTTTGAAAGTTCGGTATTGGCTTCACGATCAGAGTCCAATGTGGCTTGGGTTAGCCAATACATTTGCTCTGGTGGAGAAGAGTGCTAAGTGCAAGTTTACAGTCAGACAAGAACATGCATCGAAAGTAGTAGGGTGATACTTTAGCTTCACGAATACGAATTTCACGAAAGCGAGACTCCAGAGCGTGCTTCTGCTTGCGAAAAAGAGCAATGCCTGTCTCTAAAGATTCAAGCGATCAAAAGCTGTGCGAGGTTCCTAGGATGTCCAGTCTACCTTTCGTCTCGTTATCAGCACCTTCAGTTGAACATTCTTTTTCTTTGCCCTTGCCGGATGACCGCGTTTGCCCGGTGCCTTTCTCTAGTGCATACTTCAATTCATCCTGAGGATGCTGAAAGATGTGATAAGGAAGTAGTCGCCTGACTGCATCAGCTGCATCCTCAAATGGTGTCTCGATATCTGGTCGTTGGACAAGTTCGTAATCCAGCGCTAGCGCCTTTTGAAACCTGATAATGAGGTGAGTGTGGGTGTATGGAAGCAAATAGGATGACTAACCTTTGCCTATTATCGTTTTCGGTCTTATTATCATCCTCCGTTCTTTGTCGCTTCCGGCTGAGTAGACGCTTGATTTCTGCTGTTCTGGCAGCATCTCGGCTTTGGGAAGATGAGGTCGCGGCGTTAGGTTTTGAAGCCCCAGTGACTTGTGATGTAGGAAGTGGAGTCGTTTTCTGTGCAGCAGATGGTGGAGCGGGAGAAGGTGTGGCTATAGAGGTCCGTTGTCGATAATACGATTGAGATGATAGTTGAAGATCTAGCGGTGCCGGAGGTTTCTTGGCATAAGATTGCCCGTTTGCTGCACCCACAGCGCCATTTATAGATGATTGTACTTGACTTTGGGGAATGACTACACTAGATCCATTCTTTAGACCCGGTTGGACTTTAACGACCGAGCTCTCCACAAATCCTCCATTTCCCGAGCTCAAAGTCCCATTCGAAACCACTACAGACGAAGCTGAAACTGCCCCAGAGTCGTTGGCATTCTTCTTTGCTCCGTCTGCCATTTTTCTGTGTTGTTTGTCGGGTTGGAACTCCGAACATGTTTGACTTCGACGAACAAACAAATTTCGACGACAGTGATGCAACTAAGCGAGGTGGTGTCTTGGAGTGATCCGAGAGTTTGAGACTATTTTATCAAAACGTCTCCCTCGTTACTTGGACCCTGTAAGCGATTGGCTGTGCACATTCCGATTTTTTCCATTGATTTCTATCAATTTTTCTCTCAGAGGGTGGTTGTTCTGCGAAGAACAATTGGCAATTTTCGATGACCCCCAATTGAGTCACTTCACTTGCGACGCCTTATTGAATTAAACAATTATTGTGTCATCGGCGGCCGATGTTTTCTGCTTGCTCGAGCTCACGCCTGTCATGATAATTGGAAATCAAATAGACTGACCACCTAGCCAAGTTCATTTCCGCTGACGCAACAACATATCAAAAGCCCAGGTATGCTCGAATGAACAAATTATGCCATAAAGTCAGGTCTGACCCCAACAACCTATCTGCCTGAATCTGGACCAGTGTCATCAAAGATAACTGAATTGGGGCTCAACTGCGGTACTCTAGCATGCCGTACAGCGTTAGTCTCACGCGCTCCACTCAAATGACCAAAAGACAGTACCTTACTGCTTCGTCGACGAATGGGCAATTTCAAATCGCAGTCCAAGCCACCCTCGTTCCTTCCTTAGTCTCATGGTCTGCGCACTATGCAAACCCCGATCCGTCCAGACCGCTTGTGCCATTGCTGCCTTGGAGGAGAAGATCCTCGACTCTTCCAGAAGCAGCTCCACACCAGCACTACGGCAGCAGGTACACCTTGAAAGTGGTGGTCAAGACAGAATGCAGCAGGCCTTCCTCGCGCACGGCCTCAAGATACTGATAGCCACGTATGTAGTCAACCGTGATTTGCCTAGAAAGGGAAGATCGATCATTAAGCTCTGTTAAGATACCCCTCTCGAGACAAAGCGGAACGAGCATGTTCCGCTACCCTGCACTCCTAAAGTTAGGTAAAAGGAGCTGCCGCTTTCCATGGGAGGTCTGGTTCATTTGATTGCGAATTGTCCTTTGTGTGGGGGAGTGTTAATAGTGGGACATCAGCTACGACCTCAGCATCCTGCTCGACGTCCATCCATCCCTTGCAGTTAATCTTGTACGCATGGACGCGCTCACGATCCTCTCACATACGGCTTCCATTACATCCCTGCCTTCTTGCTGATGACCGATTCGAAGGGCAATAGTAGAGTTTGGATGGCCGAAAGGAGCACCCGATCTCGGTTGAATCCAAACTTGCCATTTAGGTTCCGGCTGTTTAATGGCCAATCGTATGCTATGAACCCTCGCGTCTGTTTTCGACGGCGAAAGGAAGGAACACCAATTCTATGACGTCTAGAGCGAAAGGGGCGCCTAGTATGTCTTGTTCAATCGACATGTTTGATGATCAGGTGACCTTTTTCTCAGTGATTCGACCCTCGGTCACGTTCTGCGATTCCCGAGGTTGGATATCAGGCCTACAGGGCATTGATCAGCAGGGTGAGTGTAAACAGTCAATGAGGTTCTTTGTTATAACACGATTCGGGTTCGTGGGACACCGCTCAGCTGACAAATGCGTGTGTGCTCTGTGGTTCACATCCTCATAACGACGGACTGTTTAGCGGTGTTGTTCGGCGGTGAATCACAGGGTTCAGATTTTGATCAGTAATCGCAAGGTCCGCGGTATTATGACATAAAAAGGCCTGAATGTATTAAAGCCGACAGTCTTGCAACATTATCACCTAATGTCTAGCTGCAACCTTGCATGGAGATGAAAGACCGATTGTTTCGGATCGGGTCGGGTCGCAACCGTCAGCCACTAATGTATTATAGATTTTTTGTTTGTCACAAAAGCGGTTGTGAGCATATGCTAGGGTGTGTGGCATTACGTGTGTAGTTATAGCAGTCACAAGGCCAATTGTTCCCTGCTGAACGTGCAGGCCGCAAGGCAGCGCCTAGTCATGATTGTGTTTGTGATCTCAACAACATCTCAGGCTAGAGAAATAATGGCATCTGACCGATATGGCGAATTTCTCAAGCTTTTTGTCCTTTTTTTCCTCCGTTCATCAAGGTATCCATCACTACTATATACTCCTTAGATGGACCCTGGACAAGTTAGTTCGGGTTCATAAGCGTACGATCAATTGTAAGGCCAGTAGATTCTCAGGGAGCGCTACCCAAATCGGGTTCGTCGAATGTCGATGTAGTCTTGGGAAATGAAGATTGGGTTTGGATTAGGATTTGGCTTCAGCACCTAACGATGCCCATGCTGTCACTACTTGCCCCATAATCTTGCACTGGGTTATACCCCGGAAACTTGGTTAGACAGTGAGGGTGCTAGCTAGAATGCTAACCCGCTTGGAGAATAACTCAAAGGACGCCCAGCGCAAGATGTTTGAATACAGGCCTGCGGAACAATTCTACGGTAGCGCCACATACCCCCACGAGTTCTGAGCTTAATTCTCCAACGGTGCGGGTAGACACCATCGTTTGTCGCAGATAACGAGTTCTTTCGCCGTGTTTCGAGGTCTTTCTGCTCTCCTCAGTGTCTTGTCTGAAGTACCAATGATGACTTATCTGAAACACTGGGCGTATTCTACTCCTCGGTCTTCATTATGATAGGCCTTTTCGCGTTCTTGACATACCAGCTCGGCTCAACCGTATATTATGGAGATGCCATAGCCACCGGTCTGAAGAAGTCTAGAAGATACCCCGACCCATCGGATACTGTATAGGGGAGGAGGGGGGAATTCGAGATTGCGCTGCTGTGGCGTTTTCTCTGTCGAATATGTGGGGAAGATAGGGTTCAATCTCTTCTTTCAGATCTCAAATCATCTTTTACTACCGAAGTTAGCAAGATGTATATCAAAAAGTGTTTTGCGTAAGAACTTTGATTTTTCGTCATAGTCTATGCATTATCGATGAACTATGGGCACTGTTGGAAATTGAATGAGAGATCGGTTGATTAGATTAGTATTGGTTTTACCACCCTCGGGTCGGAGGACCGTCTGACAGCGAAGATCGGGTTTGTGAGGCCTTATGATTTGTCCAGGTGGCCTGTTAAACACATTTGAATTGTGTAACGTATCGGACGCATAACTTAACGGTGCAATCCGGCAATAATTGGGATTCCGTAAAGCCGCGTGATTTTTTGTCCCCAACGAGGAGCACGTCCGGTGCATGGGCCGGATGACTATCTGGTGGTTTCGGAACGGAAGGATCATACGTACACTACCAAGAGGTAAAAATTAGGACAAACTGTGAGATTTTGATAGGTTGGGCGAATGGAGCCGTATAAGACATTGGAACGAGACATGGAAAACTTCGCCAGAGGTATTAAGGCTACTCGTGGGATAGGCGGAGGTTTAACATAAGAGGTAATAGTAACAGTCTCGGATCCCGAGTTGTCACTCGTACAGTGGTGAAGTCGTGTGTCGGACCAAGGAAACGATAAACATGTGCGGCTTGATGTCTAGTGGTTACGAGAAACGTGGCGGACGGAGGCGGCAACGATCGTCAGGAACACCAATAGGGAGTATTCATTATGCCTCATTTCATGGGCAAAAAAGTGGTCGAACACCATTAGTCAAACAGACATTTGTCACAAAACATTTATGAGCTGACATCACCGTCACCGGAAACGGTAGCCAACAGACAGTACATTGGGAGTGTACGATACAATGATATCACGAAGGAACAATAGTTGTAATAGCGCTTTTTTCACAGGTGGAGCTGAGAAAATGAATCCTCCGAGTAACCTTGGTACCGACAAGAAGACCGAGAATAGTAAGTCAGGATAAATGAATAAATGAATTTGCTTAAATCCATTAGAAGGACACTCTGGAAGGGTAAATAGGACCGAGTGAGATAGGACCGACGGAGGTGACGAGATGACTTTGCTTGGAATGACGTCGTCAACACTGATGATGTCAGTTGTCTTCTGATCCGTGCTTTAGGCCAAAAATTCTAGATCAAGGTTTCAGTTGGCCTGCAGGCCGATTTAACTACGTCTGTGGAGCTACTTGGATATTTGACTTTGTGTTCGTTGCTGAGGGCATCGCCGCCAGTCACGCGTAGTGTTCGGGTTGGATTGTGACAGAAACTGGATGAAAACGTTTTTGATGGAAACCGACGAAAAGCGAATTGAGGGTCCAGGTATATGAAACCCCGACAGAAGCAGGGGAAGGTCTAGACCCTCGCACCGGATCTGAATTAGGCAAAGGACGACAAATAGAGGTATTTGAAGAGAGTCTGTGCTAGAACGTGCTATCGTCTTTCACCACTCTTATCCCCAGAAACCCTCTTTGTCAACGCAGTGGTGAGCATAAACGCAGAGAGCACATTCTAGGCAAGAAGCAACCGAGCGAACGGATCGGTCTCATTCGGACTCACAGACCACACCAATAAGCCTCGTGTCCACCCTTTGCCTGTGTTGTTGTTTTTTTCACGGAAGCTGGACCCGCACCCGAATTCCTGGAATTAGCTGACGTTAACGCTGCGCTGATCCTATCCCATACCAACGAGGCCTCCCCATCTCGTCCACTTTGAAATAGAGGCCATCATTCCATCATTTCTTTCTCTCTTTCCTCCCTCCTCAACAATTCCCAGATGGCTCTCTATTCGCCAATGCCAGCGTATCCAAATGTACCGGCTCTAGCTGTATCCTCCTCATCCACCTCTTCATCATCCAATACTACGCCATCGCCCACTGCTCCTCCCAGTCGTGAGCTTCCTCCACAACGTCCACAACAAAGCCCCCGCCATCTTTCACGTTCTGAAAAAATGCTCATGGCAGCGCTGCAGAGAGCGGACGGATACGAGCGATCATCGGATGCGGACACCGACTATTACCCTCAAGCCGAAATAACATGGCCTCCTCGTTCCGCTGGAGTCTCCCCTTCTCGGTCATACAAGAGACATCATCACAAACAACTCTCCTCTTCTTCAGGAGCTACCAGATCCCCCTCTCCTGCTGCTTCACGGTTTGTGGAACGCGACCGTATCTCACGTCGACGCACTCCTAGTCCTTCTCCACACCCCTACCTCTCCACACGCCAGCAGCATCCGCAACCTCCGGCAATGAATCGCACACTCACCGCTCCAACTCCTCTACATAACCAGCCTGGACACTACCCTAGCAGACCAGGTACCCCCTCACATCTCAATCTCCCCCGACGGTCGTCTTCGCCTGCTGCACCAATGCATTCGAGAGCTGCCTCGCCTTCTGCGTCCTATCATTTGTCTCGCGTTGCCACCGCAATTTCCAGTGAATTAGACGCCGGAATTATCTCCAACATAGCCGGAACCTCATCTACTCTACCCGGTCATCGTTCTCGCGGTCCATCTGTGTCATCCATTTCACGTCCAATTCCCAGCGATCATTCTCGAGGTCCTAGCTATTCTCAAGGTGGAGCCAATCCACCGCAACGTGCTCCCTCTATCGGACACGCCTCTACCGCCAGACAGTCGCGTTCTCCTGTATCTCCCTCGCGTTCTACCAAGCGGTTACCACGCACTGCCATGATAACTCCCCCACCTTCTCCGCCCCTCGAAGACCCAAGTAGTATTGGTTTGGGGAGACCTTCAGAGACGCCCGCAGCGCCTTCAAAGCCGTGTTTTGATGCCCGCTCTGCATCGCTTGCCCTCAAGGACCAGAATGGATATGTCAGCTTCTGTGACATTGAAGGTCTCGGTGAACCAGAAGGTGTAGATGGGTATGAAGATGATGATGACGGCAGCGGTGACAATGCCCGAGGTCGCGGAAAATGGTGGGAAGTTTGGAGGAAATGAAAAATAACGCCGTTGACGTTATCACCCACGTATGTATCATCACTGGAGACGAGCGTCAACACTCGGCACTCGACTTTGCGGCTTTTCTGTGTATTTTTTATGGTTTTTTTACTCCATTGTTGGGTCATCTCTCCTCGGGGCTCTCTACCCACATCCTCCTTCGTTCTTTGTTGTGTTCACTCATTTCAGACCTTGTTCAATTAAATAGAGCGTTTTCTTTGTTCATTAATCACGACTTCTTTTTAACAGCTTGACCTCGAGCAAGCTGTGATTCTTTTCGAGCCACGCATTTTCCGATGTTTTTCACTCTATCGAAGAACCGTTCAAGAATACCACCTCGACGACTTCGATGTTTTGACATTTTCACTCTAATACTTATGACCTTTTTTTTTTTTGGCATGCTTCACGACTTCTGCCAACCCCACTCAACTTGATTATGAATGTTTTTTTTTGCTGGATAGCTGTTGCCATATAAAATTAGTTGATATCTTGTGCACGTCTAATTGGGGAGGTTCGTTGTTAACTTCATTGGGAATCGTGTAAGAAGAAGTTCTTTGATCATCCAACCGTCGACTTCGAAAGCGACACACAATCGTCTGGTTCTTGTGAACGACAAGGGTCGAACTGTGGTGGAGCAAGTGAAAATATAACAAGCAATGCTCCGCATTGTGAGATATGAAAGTCTAGGACGGTCTGCGACTAATTCACAAGCAGTATACAAACCCCTTCGGTGTCTCAAAAAAATTATTCTGTCAACAAATGCAGGTTCTCTCTCTATCTTCGAGACGCAGATTTGGGACAACCCCTTCAAACCCAAGCATTTGGACGCCCTGCGCTTAAAGCCTTTGCATCGGTGTAATGCGATTGGTGGATTCCCGTATCTCTCTATGTGGTGACATGAGTAGGGGTGAGTGGACCCCAATTTCCCAGTTGCACATGAAAAAAATTACTCTTTCGAGTCAATTGCGGGTTACAGGGCACGGAGGTACAAGGAGAGACAAGGAACCAACCTTCCGCCCGATGAATGTGCGACGATCGTGCCGGGAATGGTAAACGCAGTCCCGAGGTCATACTAAAGTTGTGATGTTGATGCTAAGCGCTTCGATGATCACGAATGAAAACCTCAAGTCAACGGAGACTCGACTGAACCTTCCAGGCGCGAGGGTACGATTGGACCGATTTGGGGAAGGACTGTCTCGTATTTACAGATTCCTCGATGTGGAAGACGGGTGTCGACTCATCTCCCGGCGCGTGCTTGTAAAGTCAATCTGCCAAAGAGGCCATATCTATTACGAACGAAACTTCTCTTTCACCTTCCTAGGGCATGTCCCAAAGGCAAGAGATCACAATCCTCAGGGGCCTTGGCCTCTTCATTTTCTTCATCATTCGCAGGGTGGAGCCGGGATAAAATGTATTGATCGAGGACTGGACTCAGCAATCGGCATGGGTCAGGCGGCACCGTGACATATCAAGAGACCGTCCCCTAAATCAACACGATCAGGTCATTGAAAAGATAACTCAGAAGACATTCAATTAGTTTCCGATTGGTAGCTGAAGTTGAAGATTACAAAAAGTGCCTTACAGGTGACCACTCATGGCGGGATAGTGACTTTGAGGGATAGTGACTTGGTAATAAAATATCGGCGGGGCATCTCTACTAATATCTTGATTTGATTTTCCTTGTTCACCTATCATTAGATACATCGCAAACTGTGTCACTTCAACATACCGGGCCCATCATCTCCTTAACAGCCATGACAAACTCAGGCACGAGACCTGTAGCGTACCTTTCCGGACCCAAACAGAGGATGCTTCGTCGACGCCGCGACTGAGCCTTTCATACAAGGCATGAGCTCTACGAAAGCTGCTCACGCAAAGGCAAAAACCAAAAACAGTGAAAGCGAAGCTGCCCTCTGGAAATCCAACTTCGTCGATACTTGGTTGGGTAAGCTAGAGCCAGGAATACCAAAATGAAAGAGCACAAGATTTTGTCAGCATCAGCATTCCATTCAAAGAATTACAATTTTTTTTTGTCCCAATTTCATGATAAATCAGATTATGAGAATCGAATGTCCCATCTTATGGGACAGGAGCAGCGTGTAGACGTTACACGAGGTTGTGGCGGATTTTCGGCTAGAGCAATTCAACGATCATGCGGGGAAGAAGGGTTGTTCAGTGGAGAAAAACGTCTTTTTTCT
>WSUA01000118.1:22583-38172 GCA_019633455.1 Tulasnella sp. 419 | reverse complement strand
GTTGAAGGAACTCCGCCTGGCTGACTGCGCCTTCGTTTGGGATGACCTGCACAACTTTCAATATTTCACTAGCATCGAATTTCTCTCGTTAAATGCTCAATGGCTGTCGATAGAGGACACCTCGGAAATCGAGCTTGGTCCAATATCATTACCCAATCTCCAGCGGTTGGAAGTCAAAGCCGTGGTAGATGAAATGGTCTATTTGATTCAACATCTGGGGTTGCGGCCCCAGAAGGAGATCAAGGTTGTCATCACGTCAAGAATCGCTATGGGCTGGAAGGATGTCAGAGATAGGCTGCGTAAGAGGCGTGCGTCATGATCAGGGTTGCTTTAAGAGTGTTGAGACTGATATTCTTGAGGTGAGTACATTCTCGTTCAAATTGTCTTTGTGATATGTACCAAGCTGGAACTCCAGATCCTCGCGACTATTGAATTTGTAAATCCGCGATATCGAGCTTCTGCTTTTGCACTCTTACGGTCCCCGATAATGTCCCTGAATCCTTTCTTGAAATGATCACTATTATGTATTCCATAACAAGTACGCGTTGAATGATTAAACAGTCTTTCTTGAATTTGACGACTATTGAACAGGGGACATCTTATATAGCGGCGCAGTTGGAGCGACGGATGAGCTGATAATTTGCAATTGTTCTCAATTAGGAGGGATGGTCATTGGTCTCTTTCTGGTATATTCAAGGACAATACGTGGTCACAGCCATCGCGTTGAAATGCGATTGGTCGTTCCACGTGGCGCAATGTGATTCACATGTAACGGTACAAGACATTGCTCGCGAAGGAGAGTAGGACAGATCTTCTAGAATGACGTGTCAGTGTTGATTGTATTCATCGGCTGGAATAACCGTTTTGATTGTGGAGAAAGCGAATCGTAGTATTTCCTGAGATGCGACCGGTGTTCAAACAAAAACCGGATGTTTTGGACTGATTACATAATCCCGAAGTGAACGTGAAAATGTTGGTCTCTGTCCCCCTCTTTTTGTATCTCCAACCACCACATTCCCCACAACCACGTCCAGTGGACTCCATTCCACCATGGCATCCGACGATCAGAGTCGTACACGAAGAAGACGCGCAATGACTGACGAAACGAAACCTCCGTTGACAAAATCACCCTCGAGTGACGCATTGCTTAACCTTCCAGCCATGCCCAGTCTTAATTTCAACGTCTTCTCTACCCCATTCGAAAAGTTCCTAAGGGAGACTGAAGCAGCTGATTGGGCAGGAGCATTCACTTTGCTGGGTGCGTTTCAAATGGTGTTGCTGGTGGTCGTCGTCGATGACGGAAAACCACGTTGTTTTCATACTCTTTCACTGACCTTCTTCGCAACCCTCAACTAGATACCCTTGAGACCTATTTCGACTCGCGACTGGACTTGCTTGAACGAAATCTCAAGAAACAAGGTGAAAAGCTCAAAGTTCGTGCAAATGAGGGACTTGCTAGGATGAAGACGCCTACTGGCGAGAGATACGCTAAGGACATTGAGAAGGAGGTTCAGAAGTTCAAGATCAAGGTGACCGCCAGAATGGCTGCACTCACCACGGCTTGGCAGTCTGCGAAGGTTGTTAGGACGAGGGAAAAGGTGGGTTGTCTGGGATTGATGTCGTTGTGGCAATTCCTGACAGTTTACCTCTCACCACTTTCAGCTCTCATTCTTCTACGGTGTCATGTCTGTGCTATTCACCACGCTGCTATATGCTACAGCACCAGAATGGCTTCACATAGTTTACACAGTTCAGGCACTGCTGTATATCCCGGTCCGCTGGTACACGTACAAGAAACGCGCCTACCATTACTTCCTCTTCGACCTTTGCTACTACGTCAACCTTCTGTGCCTAATCTATATCTGGATCCTTCCTCAAAACGAAACGCTCTGGCTTGCATGTTACCTCTTGACACATGGTACGTCACCAAAAATTTCGGGTTTCAGGGCCCAATTGCTCCAATATCGCCGCGCCCTAACCATGTTTTGTTTCAGGCTCATTGGCTAGTGCGGTTATTACCTGGCGTAATAGTTTGGTTTTCCATGATATTGAAAAGGTCGTCTCTATCTTCATTCACATCTATCCATTGATGGTATTCACGGTCATTCGGTATGTGTTCCCTTTCATCGCTATTGTCCAACGTGTCTTGACGTCACTGCATGCAGGCACCTTTATCCAAACGTTGAGGAGCGATTCCCAGCAGTCGTGACAAGCAAGCTCCAACCCATGAAGTCACTGGCTCTCAGTGCTGCTGTCTGTAGGTAAAAACCGACTAAACTCTGACGCACTTGACTTATGCTGTCACCTTTCCAGACCTTATTTGGCAGATGCTCTATTACAAATTCGTGCTAATTGATCGAAGAAGCAAAATTGAATCTGGACAACGAACGACATCCTTTACTTGGATGCTCAACGATAAACGCGGAGTCATCGGCCGTATGCTGCAGAGAATTCCACAATCATATCGGGAACTCTCCTTCATGGGCGGTCAACTTGGTAAGTTTCGATTTACTTCACTCGGTCCTCAAGCTGTATTGATATTAATGGCGTCGCAACCAGCTTACACCATTATCACGGAACTGCCAGCTGTCTATTTGCTGTACGATAGACGCAACGCTAGTCACGCGTTCCTCTTGTTCATCTTTGCTGTCTCTGTCTGGAACGGTGGAGGATTCTATATAGAAGTATTCGGTCGCAAGTACGTGCTACTCCGGTTTTCCATGTTATGTAGTTCTGACACCGCTGTGACAGGTTTGAACGTGAATTGGAAGCACTGCGGAAAGAACTGGCAGAAGCTAATGCAAAGTCCAGTACTGGCAGCATCACCCCAATGTCTGGAGCTCTTAGTCCTAGCGTTGGTCCCAGCATGCCTTCGTCTCCTCTGCATGGCAGCGGCGATAAACTCCTTTCAGAACATGCCTCCGAGGATCATGATGCGTTGCCTAGTGGAGCTAGCAGCGTGAGCGACTTGGATCATGATGTCGATGTTTCTGTAACAACGTCGAATACCGGAGAGATTGTTGACGGACCGGAAAGTCCAGGTACTAGTCCGATCGTGGTTGGTGGACCTGGGACGGAACTAGATCTCAAGGATGGTTTCAAACTCGATGCGTATACTGTTGGATCTAGCTCATCCTCATCGCCCACACCGGCCAGCGCAACTCAAGCTATAGCCAAGAAAGATCAGTGATGTATTCTGGCCGCTAGACTTTCCAGTTTTCTCCTCCTTCTTCACTTCTTGTTCCTGCATTATGATCGACGCCCTCTCAATCAATTGAGCTTTCGTTCCCCTTCACAACTTTTCATACCACCTCTCACTTTCCAAATGAAATGATTGTACGCATACTATACCCTTCGAACGCCCCTGTTACTCCATAGAGATAGTTACCTGATCCACCACATTTAGTCCAGAATACTTGTACTCTTTCGATGACATTTTGATAATTGTATCTCTGATTATACTGTCTGCTAGCACTGAGTGCCGTAATACTCCAACTCGAGAAATATCATTTGCCAAAGATTCACAGACCGGCAATACATCTTGTTTCAATACGTATTTTTGGGCTATTGGATTATGCGGGATCAATCTTCGCGATAGGGACATCGGGCATCGACATCTGTCCGAAAAATGCAGCAGCTTCTGCCTAGAAACGTGAAGCACATGGTGTCAGTCGGCGACTGGGAGAGTATGACGATAATGCTTACCGAGTAAGGTGGATATCGACCAGCAAACATTGGTTCAGCCCTGCGTGTCATTTGAATGTCAATAAGATAGCTTAAGACTCTCAAAAGGAATTTGGACTTGCTCGAAGGGGATGTCCATGGACCCGCGCTGTACCACAAAGTTGTTGAAGAGGTATCTGCCCATCTGATATCCATACCCACTCTCCCCTACTCCGCCGAACGGAAGCTCAAAGACACCTAAATGACTAAATGTGTCATTGTAGACAATCCTACCGCTGAGTGTATTCTCGGCCACTGCGTGGTTCAAACTTTATTTGGATATTGCAAGGTGTAGAAATTGTGGAAGAAACATACCTTTTTTCTTTGTTTCCTCATCGTTGCTGAAGAGGTGTGTTGTTAATGGATTGGGCCTAACCAATTTAGATATATTAGGACAAACATTTCCAGGTAGGTGTCTCAGAAAGGGTCCTACGCACAGATCATTGACAAACGCGATTGCTTCATCAATACTCTGAGTTCCATAGCAAGCTGTCAGATGATGTCTCTTCGATGTATTCTGAACTTACATCCACAGCCACAACTGGAAGTAGGGGACCAAAGATTTCGTCTTGGAAGAGTGCATCCTCGCGTTTTACATCTACCATAACGATTGGCTCTATCATAAGCTCGCTCTCGATGACGTTCCCAGGTACAACGATCTTCCCGGTTTGGCGCTCTAGAAGGGACTTCAGACGTCTGAGATAAGGGTAAGATAATCTTGGCTTAACCATGAAGCCAATGGAAACGCACCTGAAGTGATTGATATTCACAATCTTGGAATAGGAAGGTGATTTGCTCGCCCCCTCGGGATAGAACGAATCTAGAGCTTCTTTGTATGCCGACACGAATTCATCTTGCTTTTCGCGAAGTATCACCACATAATCAGCCGAGACGCAGACCTAGAAAATGTCAAAATATAGCTGGCCCGTCACGCTAAAAATAAGAAAATCATTACCTGACCAGCAGCCTGGCATTTTCCCCATGCGACTCTTTTGGCCGTTACCTTCATATCGACAGTTGAATCAACTATGACAGGTGTTTTGCTTCCCAGTTCGAGACAAATTGGTGTCAAGTGCTTCGCCGCTGCAGTCGCAATTATTCGACCAACATTGGCATTACCAGTGTAGAAGACTACATAAGAAGCAAATTACTCAGCACCATGATGCTTGTGAATGGATGCGTACTGACTAAAGTCCCATTGCAACTTGAGAACCTCCGTAACTTCAGGCACAGCTCCATTAATGATCCTGTAGGCTGATTGGTCCATATACAGAGGGAAGATTCGAGTCATCAGCGTAGCAAAAGATGGAGAAAGTTCGCTGAGTTTGATTGCAGCTGTGCATCCAGCACCGATGGCTCCAACAAGGATACCCAAGGTAAGTACTAATGGATAATTCCTGCAATATGTTATGAGATTGATGTATAGATAAGTCGGCCATTGATGCAGGTATTCACCATGGCCCAATGATCAGAACAGCTCCTCTTGGTTGTTTCAATAACTGCATGTTCCAGTTGGCATGGAAGGGATGGACATCTTTGGGAAATTCAGGTGCTACCCAATCATCCAGTTTTGATATAGCGTTCACGGCAGCTCCAGCGACACAAAGCTCAGCCAAGTTGGATTCCAGGTAAGGTTTACCAAGATCTTCAAGGAGTGCCTAATCTTTGTTACGTCAGCGCATATTCGTCATGTTCGTCATACAAAGTGATTGACCTTTCGGATATCCTCGGCATTCTCTTTGAGCATGTGAGCAAGCTGAGCAAGCTGCTGCTTACGGTACTCAAGGCTACGGGTTTTTCCAGATGCAAATGTGCGTTTCAATTCATCTCTGATCTAGTGGACATGCAGAGCACATCTTTCATGATCATTAACTTTGCAATTATGGGTCAGAGACTTACCTTGGGTATGCTACTGAGCGGGGTGTACTCCATTATATGCGATGTATCAAATGAGGTGAGCTTGGTACTTGCAAGAGAAGAGTGGAGTGGCGACAAGTTGTAAAACTCTTGTACAGTGGATGAGATATTTATATAAATTCTGCTTGAGAGAAGAGTGGCTTCCCAAATTACGGTCCAAGTAATGGCAAAAACTTGAGGCTACCGCGATCAATCTTCGATATGTTCCTGATCAGATGGCTTCACTGATACCGATTAATACCTTACCCCACCGTGATATGTGGATCCTTAGCGGGCTAGAAGCAGTGATAGAACTGCTGCACGTGGCTAAATCAGGCACATGTTCATTTTTACTGCTAGTTAAACGTACAAAAGATGTCAAGAGAGAGGAGAATTCCAATCAGTCGGGCCAGACCACATGGGCTTTTATGATGTAGGTTGAGGTGTGGTCCTGAGGTAGGGCTACAGATGGAGTCAGAATAACTCTCCAGGAATGAAGCTAAACTGAGCTTACCAGGATCGCCTTATGATTAGGGAAGAGACCTTTGGCTTCCTCATTGCTGACAGCAGTGTGAACAATGACATCATCACCGTTCTTCCAGTTGGCAGGGGTTACGACCTTGTATTTGTCTCCGAGTTGCAGAGCATCAACCACGCGGAGAATTTCATCAAAGTTTCGTCCAACAGCAGCCTAAGAGACATGTTACCATCAGTGAGAGAACTTTTGGCTTGACAAGAGTCTTACAGGATAGGATAATGTAAGACGGATGGTCTTCTTAGGATCAATGATGAATACGGTGCGGACCTAAGCAGTGGAAAAGTTTAAAACATGTCGGTATAGAGGCTACTTGGCTTACTGTAAATGGAATACCCTTCGCATCTACATTCGTGGCATCTTGGTAGTCAAGCATGTCATAAAGGGTGGCCACTCTGCGGTCCTTGTCAGCAATCTGGAAGCCGGGTATGAGTCAACCACCTTTCAGAGCGTTGGAAGTTTACATACAATTGGGAACTGGAGATTGGTGTTGGCCGTTTGGTTTATGTCCTGAATCCACCTCTCATGACTGTCAAGGCCGTTGGCGGAGAGGCCAATGACCTTGACACCACGCCTCTCAAACTCCTGTTGTTGTCGAGAAACTTCTCCGAGCTCTGTTGTGCATACCTAATGTGATACGCAGTGTTAGTTCGCGGCGCCAGATGGGTGGGGCGCTAAACAGCCTTACTGGTGTGAAGTCGTCTGGATGAGAGAAAAGAATGGCCCAGCTCCCGTCTTTCAATGGTGAGCGAAGAGATGAAAGCGTTAAAACGAGTTAGATGACCGATATGATGCTCTAATCACTCACTGATCCATTCGTGGAAGTTAATGGGCCCTCCGGTGGTCTCAGCATCAAAGTCAGGGGCAACGCTTCCAAGTCTCAATCTAGCTCCGCCGCTCATGGTGTTTTCTGATTTGATATGTTCTGAACGCTTGAAGAAAGAGGGTACAGGGATTGAAAAGGGCATTGAGGAGATCCGACGATCCTTCTTATAATACAAGAGTTATTTATCATAAGTGCGAATACCCTTGAACGATCGCGTCATTCGAAGCAAATTGTACGAATCATGCGGAAAACCGAAGAATAAATCCGTTATCTTGCTTGCGTTGGATCGATCAAATGGCGTGCTTGCGCTGCTTGCGCAAAGTGTGCGAGTCAATTCAGCCAACTCCAACATTGCTTACAAAGGTCGTGCCTGAATTTCGTAATCTCGTTAAAAAAAAAAATGGACAAAGCTGATCATACATGTAGGAGGTAATAAGGATGTGCGCGTCATAAGACAATATCAGCGATACAGCAACTAGACATAGAACCTGACAGAAACCAAGATTAGCTTTAATCCACTTAGACGCGGTGGTGAACTCACTTTTTGTTTATCTGATACAAAAGGAGATTGAGGTTGAATTTCGCTAGCCCATCAAAGAGAGACAATGACACCCGTTGTTCGAATTGTGCCTGCAGAAGGTCCTCCATCTTCACGTCGGTGGTACCCATAACAACGCCTAGGTGTGCATCGGTAATCTCGATTGCGAACACTCCAGCTTTGTTAGACGAGATCACAATATCAATCTTGTCGAACTGCCTAGGGGATGTCTGGTCGATCGAGATTAGGATTCCCTTATCGTAAAAGTCCTGAGCACTGTATCGGAAGGACCCAAATTGAGGAGCTTTTCCAGACTTTTGAAGATCCCGCTGGTGATAATATTGCTTCGTGAAAGGCATGACAAAGCGTTTTTTCCTGTACAAGCATGATGAGTGTGGCTCAGAATGTCGGAAGAGTAGTACTTACCCTTTCCCTCTTTGCAACGTCGCCATCGAAGTCTCGACGTAACTGTTGTAGCTATTAATTTGCTCCTCGAAGTGCTTTTTCCTTTCACGAAGATGTACCAGCGCTTCACTCATGCTATCCATTTCCTGTCTTCGTTGAACTCGTTTCCAGTGCTTCGAGCGTACGTCTCCAGCGATGGCATTCAGAATGCCCTGGTATCCGTCGTTACGGGTGACTTTACCCCTCTTCTCGAGCTCCAAAAGATAGTAAATGGCATGGCCTTTGACATCTCGGAAAGAAAGACTAATGGAATCTTTAGAACCAAGCTGATGAAAGAGATGACCATATTACGTACGATCTGATGTCTTCCAATCTATAAGCAGCGTCTGGTCCCGAAGTAGATGGCATCCTTGTCTTGCGTTGTCGCAAATGATCACTTGCGAGCTCCTTCTCGACAATCTCTTCCCATATTGCTTCATGTTCGTCTGTCACAGGTTGCATCAGGGATTCAACAAGGTCTTTTGCGGGTTGCACTCGCAGGATTGCCAAAACACCGCGTTTGGCTTGCACCCACAAGGCCTTCTCGTCCGCATGCGGATCTGATTACAGATCGTGAGTAAGAGTTAGGAAAGGCCATGATAATCGTTCATACCTTCTACATGAGCGAACCGGTTGGTGAGGTCAAGAGTAATTGCCCGATCACGAGCATCTTTCAGCTCGTCGGAGCCCAAGTTGGGGACACCATTCAATTCAGTGAGGATCACTCGTAGTGGGTCTTCGCGATGCATGATCAAAGCTTCAATATGGGTAGCGAGCAGAGAATGCATAGAGTAGACTTCATTCGGCGAGATGTATATCGGCTTTGGCTGAACCGTCGCATCCAAGAATTCATGGGCGTGGAAGTGTGTTTCGGCGTCCGGCACGTCAGCCACTATGATTGAGAGGTCAGTAGGTCGTCATCGATATACAAGCCAGCCTCAACATACCTTCCAGGAACCAATCTTGGAACTGGGGGATCGCCTCTTCGACGTAACTGTTCAGAGGGGTGAGACATGGTGTATCTTCACCAAAGACCTGCCCAGATGTGATTTGCTTTAATACTTTGGCGATTTCAGCCAGGTTCTTCCGAGATCCAGCGGGAAGTGTATTGGGAACAATGTCGTATGTTTCAGGGGCGCTAGAATGAGAGCTTAGCATGGGACCATTTCTACAAATGTATTTACTTACACAATGGCGGGATTGATCATTCGGTTATAAATCAGTTGTCCGATAGCGCTAGAAAAGGTCTCTTCCGAGTCATTAGGGAACTTGATCTAAGAGGGATTATCAGATCGTGCTCAAGATACTATGATATCATACTCACTCGGAGAGCTAGCAGCATATCACGAGCTATACAGCGCATGCCAAATGGCATACGCCGAGAGGATTGAATTATGGCAGTTACGAAGGTTTTCGCAAGTGCATGAAGCTTCTGCAAATCTGATAATATGGGGCAATGTGAGTATCTCCTAATGAAGGAATCGAAGAAGACTCACGTCGAATGAATTCCGCTCGAGTTTCCGGATCGTCAACTGCTTGGTGGAAATCGACATTTTTGGGTCGACTGCTCTGTCGTCCTGTTCTCATTTCCTCCTCATTGACTCTTGCTTTATAGATCTTGCATATAAAGTAAGTAGACTCCTAAGATAGGAATTAGCACTGAATACTCACTGCTACCGGATCCGTCTCTAAATCCAAGTCTTCCAGGGCAATGACTTCTCTGATGACGACAGCCAATGTCTCACGAACATAGGCAATTTGCTTTGGTCGAGCATACTGAACCGCGACGTTAACATACATCGGGTGACCATGAATGATTTCCGCGACACTGCGTGCAGCCTTGATTTCCTCATGAATGGAGACCTGCAACGCAAATTAGTTTCGACTCATGGCATTAGAAACATCGCGTACCTGGAAGAGTTTTACGAACAAATACTCCTCTCGTCTATCCTGACCATAACCAAAGAGAGTCAGGATCACTCTTTCTGCCAATCGTTTTGTCTTGTCCGGAACATCGATCCTTGTAAGGCGGAAGAAAAGGCGTGCAAGATACTCTCCATGTGTTTGCAGAAGATAGAATAGCTGCTGGTATAATTCGAGTTTGCGCTTGGCCTCGTGATCCAGTGTGTTAGGTCCCGCGAATGGATCCCCATGAGCAGCCAGCACTGAAGCCCGTGCAGCATGAGCAGCGACAGTTTCGGCACCATGTCTTCTCCGAGCTTTCACGAACTCCTCAAAACTCTTGACATTTTGAACCACAAGCGCGATCTTGACATCCAACTCGCTCACGTCCGTCTCCAAGGCTTGATTCTCTCGGATACCTTCAACAACCTTCTTCCTCAATCTCTCAACTTCAATCTCATCCTCGAAATCGGCTTCGGAATCATCCAAGAGATGAACAAAGTTCTTGATGGTGCCCACGGTAACATTCGTTCCCATGGTGAGTTGACGATATTGTTCTCTTTGCTCCTTGGCTCGGAAGAGGGCTTGAATCTTGACTACTTTGTTGAGATTGGCTCGGTAGTGCTGCATCTTCTGTTGGAACCTTCTCCTTTGCATAACACCTCTAAGTAATGCTTGGAGGTGGGTCGCTGGTCCATGACTTGCTCGCAGATGATCTCTCCAAGCCCAGTATGCGGACCGAACTAGCACACCTCGGGCAACAGCTTGAAGCCCGGTGACGTCTGGAAGGAAGACCTCCAACTGCTTCTTCTGCTCTGCTCGGCGCTTACGAGTAATCGCAGCTCGAGCCAACGCCTGAACGTTTCCGACTGACCTAACGATTGTCACATTATCCAGAGCTTTTTGCAAGTTCCGTCGCTTCCTCTGGACAATCATCGCGCGAGCTTGAGCTTGCAACGAAATGATACTCGGAGTGGCTTTTCTCAGCCCTCGGATGAGATCCAATAAACTTTGCTTCGCCAGGAAGGCACGGCAAGCTGCCTGAATCCTGACCACCACATCCATCGCATCGTCGAGTTTCGCCAGCTGCGCTCGAACATGTTTTCTGACCAGAACACCACGGATGTGAGCCTGCAGTCCAACAATGTTCATCTGGAAAGTATCCAAAACCTCCAGAGTCTTCCTAATCTCCCTCCTCCTCAACGCTCCTCGAGCTGCAGCTTGCAGATTAATAACCCCTGATCGAACAATAGGGACTTTCAACGATTTGAGAGCTTCCTTGTGCGTGCTTCTTCCTATTTTCGCGCGAGCAAGCGATTGAAGTTTGACGATTGACGTCCTGCTAGATCGCAAAGCGCCCTTGAGCTTTGTATATTGTCTTCGCTGCAGAACACCCCTTGCTTGGGCTTGAACCGCAATAGCAAACCTAGATGCATAACGGATTCGAGCGATTCGGACGCGCCACGCTCGTCTGGATAAAACTCCACGTGCAGCAGCCTGAAGTGCGATAACCCATGGGCGGAGATCCATCTGACGGGAACGTTGCTCGGCGACATGCCGACGGGACAGGACACCGTGACAGCGGGCTTGAAGCTTGACTATGGATCGTTCCGCTACACGTATTCGAGCATGTTGCGTCCTTAACGCTTTCCGAGCCATGTAACCACGAGCAATGGCTTGGAATTTGATAATGGAATCCTCATTCTCGAAGAGCAGACGGTCAATTCCTGTTGATAGTGTGATCGATTAGAAGGGAGAAATGCTGCGTAGAATTCAGATACATACTTTCTTCCTCCGTTTCAACTTCCTCCTCAGGTTCGGGTTCGACGTTGAGATCCTTCGCCAGCTCCTTGCCAATATTTCCAAAGTTGGGCATGGGTACGTTAGCAGCATTCAACCCCTTTTGCGTTTGCTGGAGTTGATCATCCGAGAACTGCAATCGTCCAAGGAGATTGCCGATCCTTTGCGCCATGCCTTTGCGAGCAAGAAGATGGCTCAGGGCATGGATGCAATAGATGACCTTTGGGATATTCTTCTTTTCGTACAAGTCGGTCAACTCGAATATGAAGCTCTGAGGATTAACGCCAATTAGCAAACATTGATGGGAATAGATGGAGCAACTCACTTCTGGGAGGCCATGTCGCCTAACAAAGACAAAGAAATAGTTGATATTATCCGAATGCTTGTATTGAAGTTTTGGGTGCTATAGTCGAATATCATAATCAGCTACTGTCCAAGAAAATGATACCACGGAACCCACCTCAAAAATCCTCCTGACTAGCGCCTCTCCTTCCCAAACTCTCGCTAATTTCGCCAAGACAACACCATTCCTAAGTCCTTCCTCCATTTCCACAATTCCGAATCCCAACTCTTCTTGAAGACATCCTTCTATCCATTGCTGCGCTTCACCAACGTGACAAAGGTACTCGTAAGCCTGTAACAAGCTCCGATGAACATCTTCCCAAATCCCAAACCGCCGTTTGGCGGGTAAAGCAGCTCCAGGCGCGTTCGGAACTACAGTAGAACGACTGAATCGGAGCCGCCCGGGAACACCTTGAACATCTGAGGGTCCCGATAGGGTCACAGCCATTTTGGTAGGACTGAATGGAGGCGACACTGGGCTTCGAGGGGATTCTAGCTTTTGACCTTCCAACTTCTCCATAGCTCGCTCACGTTCAAGCCTTCGTTCCTTCTCCTCCTGTTCACGACGCTTTTCTTCCTGGCGTTTTTCTTCTTCAAAGTCCTCATTTCCATCTCCACTAGCGATTCGAGGGAGATGACGACCCAACTTGCGTCGACCACCAGGGCCAAGATTATCGGGATACGCACCGCGTCGTGCAGCCATATAGGTGCTGCGATACAGCCCAGTCGAAGGTTGAGAGGGTTGAGCTATAGGTGACGAATCGCGTGCATGACGGGAAGGGGAGCTAATTCCGTTTTCAGACGAATTGTGAGAAGGGGATCCGTTGGAGAGGAATACGTTGGTGTCAATGGTGTTTGTTCTGCGGGATTGTTGAAGTGGTGCAGACGGAGGGCGGTCTCCTGGTGACTCCCATGATATCCCGTTTGGTCCGTATGCACTGAGTCGCTTGGGAGGGGGTGTTGATGAAGGGTTCGAATCTCGTGACGCGTTAGATAGCGTCCTGAAGCGATTAGTTGGAGTGGTGGTATTAGAGCTGAACCGTTCAGTGGAAGGAGGGGTGATTCGTGTGGGAGACGTAGATCTAACCGAAGTAGGAGTTGCCGTGTTGGAATGAGGTTCAGGAGAAGGGAATAATGAAGGAGCGGTGTGCCGCTTCAATGCAGTGGGAGTTGTCGGAGGTGGAGTATCTTGTGTTTCTTTCGGTTTGGTATTGATTTGTTGAAAGCGATCTCTGAATGACCTTGTGGGTGTTTGGCTGGTTTGGCTGTTGAGCGGTTGGTCGACGAGCCGGTATCTGGGCATCTGATTTGGTGGGGTTGCCGCACGTTCGTCGCTGCCCGGAGAACCCAAGCTTGTGACTGACTCGCTCTTACCCAGCTTGTGAGTGTCATCATTGGTAGATTGAGTGGCGGTCTTTTCCCAACGACCTCGGAGAGAGTCGACACTGGCACCAATGCGGTGTGAAGGCGTCCACCTTCGTGTTGAACCATTCGGAGTCAATATTCCAGCAGCATTCGTACGTGATTGTGAAGAACTTCTTGATAAGGATGATGTCCGTTCCAATAGACGCGTTTGATATGCAAAAGCACCACCGATACCTGCACCGGATGATTGAGAGGATACACTGTTGGATCGGTCCATCTTGGAATCCAACTCTCAGAGGATGTTTATCACGTTAAACAATTCCTCCTGAGAGACGGTGAATTCACTCTAGTCCGATCAATACAGCGAAAGTGTGTGATGAGAGCCAAAATTGCTGGGATGTTGTGGATCGGGTTGAATGGGTCGAAACCCCTAAGCGTTTTAGTCTCACATTATTCAACTTCCGACCGGACTCATACAAGTCGTCATAACCCCTAAAATCCCTAATATCCGTGTAACTATCTTCTAATTACACGACATCCCTCGCTCCGTGCAAAAGTCTATTTATCCGACTTCTAGTAGTACGTAGCCTTCAACCTGTAAACAATCAACATGATTGGTCAATGCCAAAAGGTAGCCAATAATCAACTCACCTTCCAACTATATACTCTTCCGTGTTGGTGGGAGGATATTTAGGCTTCCCATCTGGTCCAATGCAAGTCCGCAAGCATGAAATTTCTGCGGTTCCGTTAGGGTTGCAGAAAAAGGCAATAGATTGTCTCGACGGCGTCATCGGAGAATCTATTGCCGGAGGTGCAACGACTCGGTGCAGGGTGCTAATATGAGAAGTTTAGCCTTTTAGCACCACGAAGCGAGACATGTTCAAGTACGTGCCTTCTCAAAACATCGTTGCTCCATCGGTGAAGCAAGTCCCCGACATTGACGACAATAGTCCCAGGCTAATAGTAATGATGTCAGCCTCAGGGTTGCCTGCGATATTAAAGAAAAACAAACAATCGGCGTTGCCGCATGATAAACCTTGGTATGCGGATTTTGCACTTCAAGTCCTCCGACCTTTTGCGCAACATGATAGCGTAAGTAATGAAGACCATTGGTTCCGCCTTAACATACCTGATCCTGGAATACAAACGTCAGGGTCCCATAGTCTGAATGAGCACCAGCTCTCGCTTGACCCTCTGACTTCAAGAGCCTAGTATCGATCGAAGGATATGAAAGTAGCCTCAAATTGTGGTATTGCTCTTGAATCTTGTTGTCAAAAAAGGTTTCTTCAAGGTCCAGGCCAAGGGCAATCGAACGCATCACTTGCGCATGCAACTCATGACATGTCTAAAGGCCGAAGTAAGTAGTATTCATTTATATCCCGCATGAACGCCATACCTGGAAAAACTTCAAAAATGTGCTCTTAAAGTCTGGACAATCATTTTCAGCTGGCCAATGATTTCTCCACGTGGGATCCCAATCTCGTCCAATCTCCATACTTTCCTAACAATTGACAGATCTCAGAAATGTGACAAGATTTCCAAAATTTTGAATGCTCACTTTGTAGTCTGGTGCCTTTGATCTCAGCTCAGCAATCTCATTCGCGTCCGCGGACTGTGTGACGCGTTCCCTGCCCTTCTGGACATACCCTCTGTTCGCTCTCGGATCTTGAAAATCAAAATGTGAGGAGGATTAAGGGCGATACCTCGGGTATTTGATGAAAACTGACCTCGCCAAGCTAAAGCTTCCTGTGAACAACATCAAGTTAGCAAGCCACCAGGGCTACTAGAATTTTGAACGACATTACCTTTTTCTCCACAGGCATGTCAAAGAAATCCGCACTCTGACAAACGGAACTATCAGCTAACACCTCCTTTCTGTTATTCCAACTTCAACTCGTACCTTCTTGAAAGCATGGTCAATGGTCCGATCATCAATTCCATGATTCTTCAAGTATACGAATCCAACTTCTTTGAATGCATCAACAACTTCCTTAGCAGTTGACTTCCGAGCTGAAATATCGGCGGTGGAGTCCAAGAACTTGCTAAAGTCAACAACCGGAATGGCAAAAGTCGCGTCTGAGCGGGTTTTCTAAACACAAAGAAAAAAGTTCTAGACATTTGTTGAATTTTCGATATTGATATAGTAACTTACTTCAGCTAATGTGGCTAATGAACGGAAAAGTCCAACCGCCTGAGAAGCTCCGGCATAGTACTTGGT
>WSUA01000118.1:0-10764 GCA_019633455.1 Tulasnella sp. 419 | reverse complement strand
ACCACTGGCCTTGCCGTAACCAGAATAAGGAGAGCCTCTATGATAAAACACGTCGGACAACCTGTCCACGATTTCAGGGAGGACCCTCTCATAGATATGCCGAGCTGGGAAGTTGGTCTTTCTGAAATCGCTGCTCGGATCCTCATCGGAATAATCGAGCTCGAGTTTCAAAGCTTCTGCTACCTGATAGTCCTCATTATTTCCAGCTTAATTTTGTGTCCAATCGGAAAAAAAGGCGGATTTCAATGTAAGGCATGATAAGACCGATCATATTAGACTCGTCAACTCACCGAAAATGACCAGAGAAGGATGGTGCCTTAATCGGACAACTGCCTGTTCAGCTTCAATCTTCAGTCTTTCGAGGAAATCGTCATAGGCGGGGTATTGTCCGCATCCCATCAAGAAGTCCTGCCATACGAGGATACCGAGCTCTATGATGGATCATTGATAGATAACTCATTAAGCCTCATCAGACCATATGTCAGTGACTTGGTGCTCACCGTCGCATATGTCTACGAATCCAGAAACTTCTCAGTAATCGCCGAGGGAGCAAAAGGAGCACAAGGCTTACCATAGAATATGTCTGGTTCATAAATACCGCCGGCCCAGATACGAACCATATTCTGGTTACCATCAACCATGAGCTGAAGCCATTCGCGATACCGCTCGTCTGAGATGCTGCAGGAACCGATCAGTTCCGTTACGGGCCGCTTGCTATCATTGGCTGATAGAGGCACTCACTTTGTCAAGAATGAATCTGCGGGAATCCTGTTACGGGCCGACAAATCCCAGATGAGACAGCAGATCCAGAAAACTGCCGACAAAAGGACACACCAATTTGAACCACCACAGAAGATGCGTACGTTGTTGATCTCGAACAGGAAAGTGCGGCCTTCCTGATCATCAAAAGGTTCCTGTACGATGCGGGCCCTCCGCAAACCAATTTTTTCGACCTTGGAGTCAAGAACTGCCCCGGACTATCGGAGAGAGTCAACAAAGGCGAGAATACACTCCGCATTTCCGGATATCCCACACCACTGGGGACCCACCTCATCGGCAAGTTGGACCTCAACTGTGTGCAAGGCCTGCTTGCCGTAACCGACAGGCCACCATAGTTCTAGTTCCCCTGCTTTTGCTTCGAATGCCGTACTGCCTTTACCTGCGGAGAGGTTGACCTCTCCTGACTTGACAATCTTGCCTTCCGCATTTTTGATCACCACTGACGCTTTGCCAGAGAATCCTTCTGATGCAACTAAATCGACTTTGATATGTGCTGCCAGATCCTCGGACACGGTCGAAGTAATACGGACGTCTTCAAGTCTTGTCTTGTATGCATGTAAGTAAACAGGCTTCCATGGGCCCGTGGTCAATAGGACAGGTCCTAACAAAGGAGTGAGAAAGTGCCAACTTCGGAGCCGTTATTGAGTGTGCTCACCCCAATCCCAGCCACTACGAGAGATATTTTTGTAAACCTCCTATCAACGCGTGCGATATGCAGTGCACTTACTAGCGATATTGTGCGGTCCGCACATGTAGTCTGCTGGAATCACCATTCCACAAGCCACCTTTACCATGCTTCGCTTCAAGCTGATAACTCAGATATGAGCATGTGTTTGGAGTGTAGCCGTATCTGAGCTTACCTCCTTTCCAATCAGGAACGAATTATGAAAATGGAGCAGGAGTTCGTTCGTGCCGAGCTTTAGATGTTCCTTTGCCGATACGCGATACGAGACAAACATATTATTGGTCTCCTTCAACTTGTGACCATTCTAGATTGTTCCTGATGTTAATTAAGATCCCCGTGCTAAATTTGCGTGTGTCTCACTAGATGAATTGAAGCGTAAGTATCTAGTCCTTCCAATATCAAATCCACATGAGGCTCGGATAGCTCCTTGTCCGAGATATCGAAAGACGTCTTGAAAGCCCAAACTGCTTCTCCCACCCCTACGAACTAGTGATTAGTCCCTGTGAAGTCAACGGAGACAGTTTAAATACGTACACTGTACTTCCCACTCATTGAGTCCAACAAAAGGATCGGGGATTTTCCCCAGTTTGATAAGTTCTGCATGTGCAGTAGTAGGAAACTTGGACACCGGGATCCACTCCCCATCTGCGTTGACCTGTCCACCCCCGACTTGGGTGAATGACCAGTTTTGGTTTATCTGAATGGATGAAGGCATGCTATCTCCCGATTTTGCGATTCAATGCTCGAGATGTAGAGATATCCTCCTAGCACACAGCTATCTTATAGCTGCGATCAGTTGATCGTGAGGTTCATGCATACGGTCTATTGCACGATTGGTGGGTGTGAGCGTAGCAAGTTGTCGGACCGGTCTCGGCAGCAGCATTAATTGGTGCATGTCCTCCATATGGATTCAAGACAGCATATTTCCCCGGGACCAAGGGAATTTTAACGATTATTTACGATTATGGTCACGCACGGGAAAAGCGATGGAGGAATGCCGCGGCCTAGTTAGGGTTTGTACCTGGGGAAGCTACTCAGCTGTATACCATAGTTGGATCTGAGATAGACTCTGCTGATTATTCCGTCAGCCGTTTCAAGTGTCCGGAGGAAAACGAGGAGAATTAACGGGGAAACCTAGCTACGCAGCTGGTGTGGATTATTATCGGAGGCTCGACGGAGGATTGTCTATCTTGTCCAACCAGTGTTAGTACCTGTGATCTTAATAATAGTTAAGGGGAGCCAATATTATACACCTAACTCACCTCATATTTGTCGTCTATCATTGCAGAAAGCTCAAAATTGTAAGAAACTAGCGATAGATGCGACCTGCAGCGGATCAATAGATATGTATGTCGCTGTTTGCTGCCAGAAATGAGGCGTGCGAATTGACATGTTCGAAATTTGGCTTCATTTTCGACACCAACATTCCGAGAGGTTTCGCCGCAAATCACGCTCCCAGTGCCCTGGACTCACCACATAATAGGGTCACAAGCTTCTGAACCGAGATAGTATTGTTAGAGAAGGGCGAACCACGTTGCTTCAATGGACATGGAGCCAAAGTGTCCGAAATCAACGGAAGCAGTTCCTAGATACTCATATCCCAGTATTCCTCCGAGATCTGTCCAGGCGTCCCATGGCTTGCTCTACTCCGCGCTACCAAGTTGACTATAAATCCCCAATGTTAGAAGCTGGGTAACTCCAGTCGAGGAGCTCCAAGTATCCCCAGCCCTACCCCAGAGATGGCTCACAGACCGGAACGCTCTTCAAGCGACCTCGAAAAGGCTCCATCAGCCATTCACAATGAGAAGCATATCAACGACTATGCTCTCGCCACCAAGGAGACTGCCTTGCGTGTCTGGTCAGCAGACGTACGTTGCAAAGTCTTCCTCTGCCTAACAATGTGAAACTAATCTTGGTATCTTGTCTATAGTCTCTCTTCTTGTTCTGGTGCATGTTTGGTGAGTCGGTGCACTGTTTTTGAGTTGGGGACAACTATTAACCTCTGTTATCTTATCAGTCGCATTCTTGGTTAGTCTTAATGTCAACGATCCAGCATCGAGATTTCCTAATGTTTCTTTTATTTGTTTCTTGTCTCATTTATTAGTGCTCTTGGTGAGTCTCAAAACTAACGCTTCTTGAGTACATTTCTGACTTGCGATAATTCAGCGCAAACGGATATGACGGCTCTCTCATGACAGCCATCAACGCGATGCCCTACTACCAATCCAAATTCAACTCTGGATATCTTGGCTCCTCAACTGGTATCATCTTCTCGATCTACACCATTGGTGGTGTTGTTGGTCCTTGGTAAGGAGCTAGCCTGAGTTGAGATGACAGCCACACTCACGTTCCTCATTTTCTAGGTTTGCTGGTCCTCTCTCTGATCGCTTCGGTCGCCGTGGAGGAATGTTCGCCGGTGCCCTCATGATTTGTGTGGGAACTGCTGTTATTGCCTCTGCCAACAAGAGGGGTCAATTCATCGGTATGTCTGTCTCAGGAACCATTCAATTAATGAGCAAATTAACATGGACTATGTCTCTCAGCTGGTCGTTTCGTCCTCGGTTTCGGTGTCTCTATCTTGACTACTGCCGCTCCTTCCTACTGCGTTGAGATCTGCCCTCCTCAATGGAGAGGTCGTATGACTGGTTTCTACAACTGCGGTTGGTTCGGAGGTTCCATTCCCGTAAGCTCACTTACTCTTTATTCCCCCCTAAATGATCACTGACATCACGACCATCAGGCTGCTGGTATTACCCTCGGAACCGCCAAAATGAAGAGCGATCTGTCATGGCGTCTTCCTCTCATCTTCCAGGCTTTTCCTTCCCTTGTTGTCATCCTCGCCGTCTGGTTCCTTCCTGAGTCTCCTCGTTGGTTGATGGCCAACGGAAGGGATGAGGACGCTCTCAACTTCTTGGCTCGCTTCCACGGTGGCGGAAACCGCAATGACCCAGTCGTCCAACTTGAGTGGGCCGAATTCAAGGAAGGTATTGCTCTTGATGGATCCGACAAGAGATGGTGGGACTACTCCGAGCTCTTCAACTCCGGCTCTGCCCGCTACAGATCTCTCCAAGTCTTGCTCATGGGTGTCTTCGGTCAATTCTCTGGTAACGGTCTCGGTTACTTCAACACTGAAATCTACCGTGCTGTCGGTTATGGTGATGACATGGTTTTCAACCTCAACTGTGAGTATCATTTTTAGGAAACCCGCATTCATGACGCTGAAAGCGATGCCTTAACAGTGGCCAACTCTTTCACTTCCGCTTTCGGTGCTGGCTGGGGTGTCGCTCTTGCCGACAGAATGCCCCGCCGCAAGGTTCTCGTCGCTGGTACCTTCGCTTCTGCTGTCATGTTGGCCGGTAACGGTGGTCTCTCCGCTAGGTGGGCTGCCACCCCAGAGGACTCCAAGAACCTTAATGTCGGACGTGGAAGCGTTGCCTTCTTCTTCTTGTTCAACATTGTCTACTCCTTCACCTACACCCCACTCCAGGCCTTGTACCCAGTCGAATGTCTCCAGACAACTACTCGTGCCAAGGGGTAAGTGATATCAGTTTGGCTGTATGAGGATTGATACTTATCGAGACTTGCTACTTAGTATGGCCATGTATGCCTTCGTCGTCGGTGCCATCTCCTTCATCAACTTGTTCGCTGGTCCTATTGCCCTCGACAACATCAAGCACAACTACATCTTCGTAAGTATCTGATTGATCGAATACATAACTTAGAAGTACTCAATCAATCTTCCTTTAGATCTTCGTCGGATGGGATATCGTTGAGTCCATCCTCTGGTATTTGCTCGGTGTTGAGACTGTTGGACGTACTCTCGAAGAACTTGAGGAGATCTTCGGCAGCCCCAGCCCAGTTGCTACCTCCAAAGCCATCTACGACGAGCACAAGAAGATCCGTGCTGCTGCTGCTGCTGCTGCCAAATAAATCATCCATTGCACTCTTTCATGTGCGTCCCGGACATTCATCGTATACGACGTTGCGCCGCGCGCATCTTAATGATTGGGTTTATGGATTTTAGAGTTGGAAGGCATTTTTTTTCCTTGTCTCATAATCATGTTCAACTTCATTCTTTCTCTCCACAACTTGTTCAATTTCTCTCTTTGTTTATTACGTACCCCATTGCTCAATAGACAATAGGCTTCGTTCATTAAGTGAGATGTGCATATTCCTGTAATTGCTGAGGATCATATCAAGTCGCCCAGCGAGAAAATAAGTGGTGTACTAGCGTACAAATATGCAAACGATGAAACGAAAGAAAAGGGGCCTCGCTCATGTACTAACAACATTTGCCACCCAGCCCTAATCGTCCCTTAAGTCCCCTCCGTCGACTGAGTCCCAATGTTTCGCTCAACCGACTGCTGCTGCTTACTCGCCGCAGCGACCGATCGCCATAACTGACACCACTTCCTGGCTTTTCCGGGTCCAGAGAGCCGGATTCAATAGCGAGAAGAACTGAGCGAGCTGCCAAGGCGAACGGTGCTTCAACATTCTCCCCTGTAAGACATGAGGTCTCGATAAAATGGACCTCTGAGACGAACATCAGAATTGGAATACGTCTCTCTGGATCCGGACTCACCATTCTCTGCTGCCCATCGACTGGCTTCTGCCCATTCCACTTCCCGTTCTTCTTCTTTGTCCGTTTTATTGCCGACCAGCACCACTACAAGATTTGGGCTCCCCAACGCCCTTGCATCCGCCAACCATCGCGACAAGTTCACAAATGAGTCTCGTCTGTAGTTATCAAAGTCAATAAATGATAATTCGGTCATATACGTCACGGACCTCGTGATGTCATAGACCAGTAAAGCCCCAGCCGCACCTCTGTAATAACTTCTTGTGACACTTCTGAATCTTTCCTGACCTGCAGTATCCCATAACTATGAATAGACATGTTGTCTCAGTCAGTTCGCAAGCATGGAAGGTATTGCTATAAGGAGAGCACGACCTGCAGCTTTATCTTCTTTTCTCCTACATTGATCGTGCGACTTGAAAATTCAACTCCTATTGTGTGTTGAGAGTGCATTCGAACTAAGAATGTCCAAAGGTCCGGACAGTACGAGATAAGCGTGATGTGAGAGCCATTCGGTTGTAAAGTGAGACTGACAAGTGTTCTGGATGAAGTGGTGTAATAAGCATGATTTGCCTGTACTAGCCTCGCCTGTAAGTAAATAAACATGGATCAGTCACAGTTAGGTGTATAGATCACTATACTACTCACCAATGATAATGAGTTTTAGAAGAAAGTCTAAAAGTCGACGGCCACAAGTGGAATGGTCACCAAAGAGGGGTTCTGACACTGGATTAGGCCCAACTTACCATACGCCTCCACCATCTCCGTTCCATCTGCGTATGAGTGCGACATGATTGCCGAGTGACAAGTTGGGTGACCTCAGCAAGTAGTTGGTTCGTCAAATGGCGCAAAAAGCGCAGTGGTAGAGCAAAGGAAAGGTGATGGATCAAGTTGTGGCTTTTTACTCCAGTCAACAATCAAACGGCCAAACTCGGCTACCGATGCCGGAATGAGACCCTACATCTTCACCTCCTGTTTTGTACCCATTGGCACAGATGCGATACGTATCGGGGCTTTACCGTATCCGTGAGGAATCTCGTTAATTGACCTCTCAAGAGGCTACCGAACGATCCTTTATCAAATATTAACACGAGGCCAACCTAGCTCAGCCCGGGCTCAGTTGCGCCAAGTATCTCACCGAGGCGCAGACTACTCCTTTCAGTTTCATGATCATCAATGGATGATGAAATATCAAGACGGATCTGTGTGTTTTATGAAAAGTATATGATTGAAACTAAAACTGAGCTTGATACAGACACTTGATTTGAAATTTAGAAAGTAAACGCCTTCTTGATGCAATACACCAGCTTTCTTGCAAGCGATCGCTTTCTGTTCTCTGCTTCATACGGAAGAGCCTCCTCCATTTCAGGGCTGAATCGCCTTTCCTTTGCTAAATCTTGGTCCATTATATCTTGTAGCGATGGAACCACTCGACCCATCTTGTTTTGTGATTCGTTCACGTCCCGAGGATATGGCCTGACTACACCATAACGCCCCTGGAGAATTAGATTGTGCGAGGATGAAGAGTCTGCCAGAGTACCAGCCTCTCTTGATACAGACCAGTATGCGATATTCTCCTTGCTTGAGACACAGTGACCATCGCTTGCTGGTCTGGTCCTAACGAAGTCCTGCCCGAATTTCTCGGATTCGAGATAAGCCCAGTTAATATTCATGATCGTTCCGGGGAATAGGGTCGAGTACGCTGCTTTGAAGCGATAGGGAGCTCCGTTCTGCATCGCTGGTCTATGCGACCGACCTTGGCCTGATGTAGACCTGGACTCTGACACTTCCTCAGGAAATTGGGTATGATCAGCAGCCTTCTCGATTGCTTTCACATGCATTTTGCTAGGAAAGGCGACGGGTTTCGGCGCATGTAGAACAGGAATTGCGCAGATTTTGGCTGGTGCTGGATATCCTAGCTCGCAGGATACGTTGTCTTTGGACCACGTATAGGGTGTCTCTTGAACAATGGGATAAGCTTCTGCCTCCATAGCTTCAATGTGGATTGCTCGCGCGTGTTTAGGCTTGGGCGCGACGAGTTCCACCGGTCTGAATACTGGTGGTCCGGGAAGACATTGAACCTTGTTCACCGCAACCCTCTCCCGAAGGAATTGCTCTTCGAAATCCTCCGCGATGGTGTTGAAGAGGTTGATGGTGCTGCGTAGATCATGCCGAGGTTTTGGTGAAACCGTTTCAAAAGGTTGGCAATAGACAACGCAGTCAGCAACCGGCGTTGACTGCAAGACGACGGATGGAACATTGAGAATAGGCTCGAGGAATGATCGAGTCTGCTTGTCATCCTCCTCAGTGAGCTGGAGTAGCTCGTCACTGAGATCCATCCACCTCTTGGATGACATCTAATCACGTGAGACGCATTAGTGGACGGTGGACAGAAGGATGGATATGATATCGTCAGCTCACGATTGAATCAGGATCATAGCCTTCAAGGTCTGCGAATTCTGCTTCATCATAAGCTGCTTCGTGATATGTCTGTGTAAACGACCACGTTAGCTCATTGATGGGGTTCTTGCTATAATGTGAATGTTACCTCTGGTCGACGTATTTCAATCTGACCTGGAACCCCAAGACGGCTCGCCCTTTCCGACCAATAGCGATATGAGGGGAAACCCCATGGTCCAATATTTGAAAGCTGTTTAGGAAGTGAGTGTTAGGGATCAAAGAAGTGGTAGGGATTCCTTACCGGTTGCCGATGTTCCGGGGTTGGAGTGCTGCGGAAATCCTGAAGATAAGATATCGGTTAAGGGTGTTCGCTCCATATGGATAGTCCCACTCACCTCTCCGTCGTCACTCCAGTCAAATATGTGCTTTAGAGCTGAAGAGGGAGAAACCTACGAGTCGTAGTGAGAGTGAGATGGTGGATATGGCTTATGAAATGTTGGTTTTGTCCAAGAAATCGCTCACCTCATTGCTCCAGCTATAGCCCCTAACAAATGCCGTTGCTTCAGTCATTGTACCGAGTGTTGGAGAAGTCCTTTGATAGTATTGAGAAGATGAGTGAAAGGAGGGGGGATCGTTGATGGAAGGATGAGAAAATATGAAAATCGGAGTTATATATTTGACTGGCTCTTTCAAGTTTGTCCCCAGGAGAGGGTCTTAGTATTGTTGTGTACGAACGCGCGACGCGTATTAACAATAAGATGTCCGATCAACTTTTATTGGAAACAAAAAGTGTAGTAACTACAACGGAGAATGAAAAGTGGTGAGGGGGAAACTTAAGATCAATGGCTAAAGACCATCCTAAACATGACATCCCAATGAGAATCGTTGAAATGCGTCCAGCACATGTATATTTTGTTCGTAAAGAAAAGCGAGACATAGAGCAACGATAATTATGCTCAGTTGCGACGGCACCATCTAAACAAGTTGCGCTTGAAGAAGTAGAAGAGGCACTATGGAAGCAACGGCTCAGTACAACTCTCATCTGAGCAGCGTGAAGGAAAGACTTACCCCTGCAAATCTGACGGCAGATAATCCGAAAGTACCCCACAAAATAAAGGTAAAGTACGCGTTCTGCTTCTTCCTCTGGGTCTCGGGGTTGGAATTCAAGCTATTCTCATTTGTAATAGCTACCGATAGAACGGCGTTCGTGAACATCCATATGGCAACAAGACGGGTACGGAATGTTTTATTTGAGTCCTGAAAGACAATAGTGTCAGTAACGCTAAAATGATATCTTTTCCCACATAAAGACTCACATCCATGGATGGGGGTTCGGGTTTGGCGTCACCCTTGGGAACAGGGGCAACAGCGCGAGTAACAGTTTCTTGGAAGGTAGAATCGATATCTTCTTGGACGCGCTCTACATCTTCAACGACAGCAGGAGCATCACCGCCTTGTTTCTTGGACGAGACTGAGGGCAACGCTTCAGCCTTGTCACTTCCTTTGGTACCCCAAGAGACATCGTGCCTATTTGAGAGAATAAATCCCAGTATTCCTTGGGTAAAAGGCGAATAGCACTTACAAATTGCAGAAAGCATAGGTATTGAGAATGTTGGTGAAGCTGGGTGCGATGAGCATGTACTGGATAAAGCTGGAGAACATGTGCCATGGGTCACGCTAAACGGCATTTAGAAAACAGTCTTGAGATCGTTCATTCAGTGTAATCACTCACGTAGAGGAAACTTGAGACCAGATAAATTCCGTAGGTCGACGCCAACGCAGCCAACAGGATTCCGTTAGGTCCACTGAACAAGGTGACAATTTTGTCTCCGAAGCTAGGAGCATGCTCAAAAGACACTTGACCAAATGACTTGACAGTCAGATAGATCGAACAGAAGATCAGGTAGGCAGCGAGGACGGCGTATACGGCGAATGTTGTCACATAGAGGACGACTTCGCCTTTCGGCCTGTTACCCAGTGCTAAGACGAACTGGAGAACAAGGAAGGAGAGGTACAACCATTTGAATGACAAGTTCATCCAATGCGTCTAAGAACGGAAAATTCAATATCGCGCTAATCAAGCTTGAGAAACTTGGACGAACCACAGCTTGTGTACCAAAGACGTAGATAGGAGGGTTTTGAGCCGGAAGAAGCTCGACGATGATAGAGAATGTAAGCCACAAGTTTGCCAAAGCGAACCAAGAGAAGATAAGCGACAAGATGTTATACTAAAAGGAGGCAGTCAATCTCGATCCACCAGTTCATTCAAGTGGGAAGGCTTACAATAGCTTGGATATGAAGGAAGAGCATCCTGCGAAGGAGT
>WSUA01000117.1:0-42900 GCA_019633455.1 Tulasnella sp. 419 | reverse complement strand
ATGTGGCTTGGGAACATACTCAATGCCATTATGGGAACCAGAAGTGAATCCCAATACATAGCGATACCACCAATGAGCAGCGGTATTAGCACAAGCATAGAAAACGTAGAGCGCAGCTGGACGAGACCAAATGTCGATAGAGTCGAGAGTGAGCCTAATGGGGATGATGTGATCTTGCCCGTCAGGGGGTAGTTCGGCCAACCTTCCCCCCGAGCGCTTTTCGATGAGGCGCAGGGCTTCCTCCACCACGGAACCTTCGATCGGGCCGAGAGACTCTAGACGCTTGTCAAATATGCTCCATGCAAGCCACATTGACATCTGTAATGATATCGTTAGGAGATGGGCTGTAACGAAGGTGTCCGAAAGACCGACGTACTGATTTGCGAGTGATGTGGCTCCATGGGGCACCATGAAACCAATTCCGTAGATGATGTCGAAAGTCTATAGCCCTTGGGTCTTCATAAGTCAGTTGGGCGATCAGTTCAGCAGGGGATGCTGGACGTTGTGGATCAGTTGGAGACTGCGGCGGAGAAAGTCCAGCTTGTAGCATGCGGGTGAATAGAAGCTGAAGCTGATGAATATCCCTTGGTCTAATTTGAGATTTTCCATTGCGAACGATGTAGGCTAGGTATTGATAGTATATAGAGAATGCAGCCTGTCGAAATGTTCAGTTGGGATGGAATTGCAGCAAGGACTGGGAACACGAACCTCAAACAAAGCATAAGCGAGCAGCGGTCGCCACAATGGGGCTCGCCCGAACGCGACAGCGAGAATGTAAGCCCATGAAAGAGGAGTAACAGCGTATATGGGACCGACAACGAATAAGAGAGCAGTATAATACGTCCATCGTCGTGGTTTCATGGGAATAGGAGTGTTGGAGTGGTCTTGCTCCATCCTTCGCTTGAGGTTTGTGTCACGGTCAAAAGAAAGAGGGAGCATCTTGTCTACTTCCAACTCTTCCTCTTCTTCACCTGTTCGTAAAGAGCGTACGTATTGGGGTATTAACATCTGGGGATCATTAATGGAAGAGTGGCTTTTTGGTCGTGGGTGGTATAATACGTGTAGTCGTCACAAACTTTCGTTTTCACGTGAATCGAAATTGCGGGGTCGAAAATGCAAATCGCATGATGTTCTCCGGAAACTTCGTATGTGTAACAGCATGAGTTTCACGGGGATATGAGTAGCGTGTACATTTGTAAAATAATGTAAACATGGCAAGTGAAATTAGGCGTAACCAATGACAAGACGTCGATTACTCGGCTATTTAGGTGCCCACAAATCATACAGTTCCTTGTCTTGAGGGTCAAAGCATGTAACCATCATTGGGTCCGAACGTATGTTGATTGCTCGTTTGGGTGTAAGTCGCTGGCTTCCAGGGGGTGTGGTCAATCGATGACTAGTTTGAGCGTGTGCTCTGAACAACGATGAAGGTCCAGCACTAGAAGATGACATGGTACTTGTTGGGGAATTGTGTGCGCCTGGGTACTGCTGCTGCAAAACACGCGTCACACGACAGACGCGTACAAGAAACATCACACAGCAAATCAGCCAATCTGAATATCTCTCGTAAGCTATGAGTTCACTTACTGCTGATGAAACGGATATGTGTAGAGGATCTCGTCGATTTCGAACACGAGCCTGAGACGCTGCGTTGGCAGAAGTACTTGGTCCTACTGAACAATATATATCACTGCATCCCCCTATTGAGTCGCATGACATACCTTCTCCGAGATCAGAGTCATTTCCCTGAGCGGTTGCGGCTCTATTAGACGGAGACACCCAATTGCCTTGGGAATCAGCCACAAGTGTCGCGGAATCGGCTCTCCAAAGGGGCCGATGCGTTGCAAAAGGGTTTCTCTCATGCTCCGAAGAAGATGCGGTACCGGTTGACTCTGCTGCCATTGTTGAATTGACAATTGATGTCGACGTGAAGACCACAAAGAGACGCGCTCTTTTTGTTGTTTTGGTGGTGGAACTTTGACAAACACAAGGATCGTACAAATTTAATCTCCGCTCAACCAAACCCTTGCTCATTGAGTGGAGTGACGCGCTTTAAGTACAGCGACTATCGTGTTTTACACTGCATCCTGTGGTGATACCAACGCCTGATGAACGTTCTAAAGTCTTGTAAGTGACAGACAGATACTTGTTAGCTTCTGGGTTGTTCTTACGCTCTCATTTTATATAGTCTTCGGATCAGTCTGGGGTGAGTATTGGTCAAACTTGTAATTAATCCGCCACTGTTATGTGGTGACCTCACCATCAGCTCATCTTACGCGATATCAATTCATATAGGCGATTCGAATAGCAATGAACTGGCAAAGTTGACCAGTGGAGAGTTATACATTGTTCGCCCGCGATCCAGCATCAAAGGGTCGCGTGAATGCATGTGAGATCTCTCCAAGATTGACATGGGGTATCAGAAATTAACCTACATTCATTACAGTTACAACAATGCAATGGCCACAATCCGAAGAGCCAGTGAATTCAATTACCAATTAGTTATAACAAGGGTGTTTGAGGAAGATGAAGAAGAGCTACTCGACGAGAATGACGAAAGTAAGCTTGTTGATTCATACATTCACAGCCACAGCTCACGTTTCATCCTTTTTTTTCGTTACCCGATCATCTATAAAATTACAGCCGATGACGAGCTTGTGTTTCTGATTGGCCCGGAACTCGAATTCCGCAAGGGACAGTTTGAGAATCAATATACTTTCCAATGGAAAGACACAGACGAAGGCGCCGATGTTGGAGACTTGTATGAATTCGTCACAAAGGACACTAATGGCCCTACCAGAGCCTTCTTCGAAACCAGCGTCCTCAAAGCGATTTACGAATTCAAGTACCACAAAAACTTTGATACTGCAAATGAAGCTGAATTGGAAACATTAGTATACAAGTAAGAGCAGTTATACTCCTCGATTCGATTGGATAAAGGGTTCATTCCTCTTTCTAGACCTCCGCCACCTACAAATGCTGCAAGTCGTCCCACCCCCTCGGTTTTACAATCACACGGTGCTTCACCCAGCAAAGGCAAAGCTCCTGCGGTGTCATCACCATCTGCTACTCAAACAGCGACACTGACGGACTCGCAACCTGAATCTGATGATTCTATTCCTGGCCCAGATAACATCGATGTTGAGGGCATGTCCGACGATCAATTCCGCGTCGTTCATTCGGAAGGATCAACGAAGCTGTTCTATTTTGATTACGCCGAGGATGCGTTTGCTTTGCAGGGGGAATCTGAAGATAGCCTCATGATAGTAGAAATTGTTCTTGGCAACCGAAGGCCGTTTGATTGTGAGTTCATTACGCTCTCATACAATTATTACTCACTCACCCCGCTCGCAGATTTCTTGAAAGTGTCAGAACCAGATATGACCTGGCTTACCCACGAACTTAATGCTGACCTTAACTTGAAGTGGTCCAAGGTACGATCACATTAATCCCCGTCTTTAGCACCGAGATGAATAATTTGAGTGCAGGACAACCTAGCTTTCCGATGGAATCACAGAAGTCAGTTTGGTGGCCTGACTGCTTGGTGTTTGACCTTCTCCGAGATTGGTGCATATGAAAGATTCAAAGCTGCTGTCAACCGCTGCTTGTGGGAATCCAAGAATGAGATGGATTGGGACCGAGCTCAGGTCGGTTTTTATATGATTGAGTACATGAGAGTGTTTTTTGGTACTAAGTCCCCAGGTTGTCAGGCAGAAGAAAGGGAATACGCGAAAGCCTACGATGATATGGATGTTGAGATGAAAGATGCATACGATGAAGAGGAAGAGGAGGAGGAGAATATTGATGATGCATTGAAGGAGGAGGATGAAGAAGAGGAAGAGGAGGAACCCTCTAGATCCAGTATGGATTGTATGATTTTCAGCATGGTTTTCCTCGACTGACTAGCTGATTTCTTATAGAGCTTCGAAACGGACAGGAGTATAGCGACGAGGAGGACTCGGGGGATGAAGAACCAGCACCCCCAAAGGGTGCAAAGAACTCCTTACTTACTGTTGGCTACAAAGGAGATCGGACATTTGTCGTGCGCGGAGACCGTATCGGAGTATTCAGGCATACGGACGACGACGAAATCAAGTACACTGCTACCACGAATAAGGTTAATACCTTGAAGGGAAAGCAATTTGCTCCCAATAAGGTATGATCATTTCTCCTTCGGTCGCGAACTTAGGATATTCATCCCCTATTTTCCAGGTTATGCTACATGATCAAGACCGATCCATGGTTTTGATGAATCCAAACGACTCGCATACTTTGTATAAGATGGATCTCGAATACGGCAAGGTGGTCGATGAATGGAAGATTCATGAGGACATTCCCGTCTCCAACTTCGCACCCAACACCAAATTCGCTGGATTATCGGGAGAGCAAACTCTGCTCGGTGCCTCACATAATGGTCTCTTCCGCATTGATCCGCGTCTCAACGGTGATAAGCTCGTTGACAGCGAATACAAGCAATACAAGTCCAAGAATGCATTCAGTTCCTTGACAACCACTGAGAAAGGAGGAGTTGCGGTTGCTTCGGAGAAGGGAGACATTCGACTATTCGACTCTGTGGGCAAGATTGCCAAGACTCAACTTCCCGCGTTGGGTGATCCGATCATCGGTGTGGATGTAACGAGGGATGGTCGATACATCGTGGCAACCTGCAAAACACATTTGTATTTGATAGACACCCTGATTGGTGATGGCAAGTACGCAGGTCAGCTGGGCTTCAGTAGGCCCTTCCCTGCGGCTTCCAAACCAGTACCAAAGAGACTGCAATTGAAACCTGAACACTTGGCGTACATGGGATCTCAGCTATCGTTCACACCCGCAAGGTGAGCATGGGCGCTTTGTGTTCACACAGCGTCGGATGACTTTGTAATATTTGCTGGTTTCTGATTGGTTTCTGATAATGTTCCAGGTTTAATACGGGCCCTGACCAAGAAGAAACCACAATTGTCACATCCAATGGACCGTATGTGATCGCCTGGGACTTCAAGAAGGTGAAAGCCGGCAAGCTTGACAAATATGAGATCAAACTGTGAGTAAAGGCAATCGTATGTGATTTCATCAGGGAAGCACTAATTTAACATTTTTGGGTCAGATACAATGACACGGTGGTCTCGGACAACTTCCGGTTTGCAAACGATAAGGATATCGTGAGTGACAATGCTATGCTAATGCAAATTCTACCAAATAACGGCTTCTTATCATAACTAGGTTGTGGCACTCCCCGACAACGTCCTACTACTGAACAAGAAGAAACTCCGAAAACCTACGCGAGGATCGCTTGCTCCTGGTGGAAGTGGAAGGAAGAGTTCATCCAATCGTTGAATTCGTATATGATACCTGTGGTTGCTATATCGTATCCACTCATCTGTTGGAATTGAGATAGACATCCTATCACCTCCTTGCTCTTGGTAATGTTCCTGAAGTATTTTAATATGACTCTTTGATCCTAGACGATAATGCAATTGATTAGTTGCCGTGCATACTTCGACACGAACGTGTCTCGGGTGGTTCACATGTAAGCAGGCGAAAAGTTGTTTCGCACTCCGCCTCTCACGCGCTCGATGAGTGAAAAGGCAATGGAGACCCAGGCTCGATCCCATTTTCTTCGAGCCCGACGGTTTTCCGCTAGACTGAAATTTCTATGGCTGATAGTCTCAATCTATAAAGCCCACCCATTCCCACCCCGTCGTGTGAGGTCTCCAGATTTCTCAATCTCTCCAACCACCAGCTACTTTTCATTTTGGGTGTTTCCGCAGCGGATCAATCAATGGTGGAGCCCTTAGATGATAGCGCCTCCTCGGTGTCAAAGAACGACATCTTCACGGCGTCTTGGCGGGCAGCGCCTCCGCCACCACTTCCAATATCCTCGAATACATCACAGGGACAGATCGTCGTTACGACATCCCTTGGAAGGAGCAAGACCACTGGCGCATTGTCTCAATGGCGAGCGAACAAGAATCGTACATGGTTGGATCTTGGTTCGGAGAAGGACTTGGAGGTTATAGATCCTAGGAGGACTTGGGATGATAGCAACGATCATGATAACACTCTTCAATCCACCACTAATCTTGACGCTCGCGACCACAATGGCGACGCTACTACAGACCAACACGTTGCAGCAAAAGAGCCCCCTGCACCACTCAGACTCAATCGGACAAAGTCATTCTTTGAATCCCCATTGAGACATCGCCATCACTCACCTGTAACGCCTTCCCCAACGTATGCTGCATACGACAACTCCCCAACGTCACCTGACCTGACGCATAGCACCGGCACGTCATCGGCTAGCACCACTACCACTCACTCAACACGTAACCCTTCCTTATCTGTCGTACTTCCAAATGCGTCAAAGCTCATGCCATCTTCGGAGGAGGGCGTGATAGAAGATAGCACAGTCATTGAGGCTAAATATTTCCCTACAAGCACCTTCGCTATTGGCTCTGGAAGATATTCCACAGTTTTCTTGGGTGCTTGGCGATCGCGAGGCACGGAAGACGAATCAAGACGTGCCGAAGACAAGGAATCGAGCCGGAATGATTGGCAGATATGTGCCCTCAAGAGACTGGAGGATGATGAAGAGAGCCAATCGTTGGGACTCCGAGAGGTATGGTTCTTGCGACATATGGCCGCTGTCGGTGCTAGCCATAAGGGGAGTGCATATGTCGCACGGCTAATTGGAACCAAACGGGAGTGCCAAGTCACTGCACAAATTCCAGAGACGAGTCTAGTGAGTATGTTGAATTTTGAGCGCTCTAAGTAACTGATAGTTGTACCTAGAAACACCGTACCTCCAAAGGTTTCTTGAACTTTGTGGATTATACACTGTCAGAACTGCCGAAACTTAGACACAGTCGGCATTTGTCATTAGAGGAACACTCTCACTCCCCTCACTCTCCCTCCCATGCAAGTTTCGCATCTCAACAGCAAAATCACCCTCTTGACGACCGATTATTTCTTATCCTCGAATATGCACCAACCACTTTATTCGATATGATTCACAACTTGCCTCATCGTCTTACCAAACGACAACATACCACCATAGCCCATCAATTATCCCTCGCAGTCTCATTTCTCCATTCACAAGGAATTCTTCATACCGACATAAAACCACATAATGTTCTTATCACTCCACGCTTGGACGTCCGACTTGCGGATTTCAATACCGCGATCCATATGCCATCACTTCCCCCTTCCATGTTACCTCCTGATGATCCAGTTGGATTAGGCACTCCACCTTACTCTCCACCAGAGTTCAACAAGCCACCCCCCTCAACATTTTCATTCCCGTCAGACATCTGGGCACTTGGTGTTTCATTGATGGTGGCAATTGTTGGGCGTGAGCCATATGAGCGTCTGGCAACTGCTAGACGATCTCATGAGCTGAAATTATGGCTCAAAAGGGGTGCCTACTGGGCATGGGAAGAGCAGCAACGATTGGACGCACTCGAGTATGCGGCAACGAAGATGCTCTCGAGGTTGAATCGAACTGAACCGGAGAAGCCGAAGATAGGAGAGGAGCAGCTTCGTGCAATTCTGGGTGACTCGTATCGTCCCGATCAGAGTCTCCAGCAAGTTACGTTGGCTCCTTTAGACAAATCCTTATCTACCCACTCTACAGCTCAACTCGACTCGCGAGCTTACGATGACAGCTCACCTGCGCTGTACTACCTTGGTTCCCCGGATCGTGTTTCACAACGTTTGTTCGAGCTTCTTCAGAAGATGTGCTCCTTCAAGCCTGAATCAAGACCCGTCGCCGAAGATGTCGTTTCCGTTCTTCAGGAGGAAATCAACGAGATGGCGTAGAATTGGTTCAATGATAAAATGCACCATGTCATTTCTCATCTCATCTCTATCATACTCATTCGCCCTTGTCATACTAACCACTTGTCTAAGGCGTAATATGCCCTAAATACATTAGCGTAAAAATAGCACTTGTATATTCTATATTTGTATGCGCAGCACTGCTTAGAGCAATCTCGCTTATGTACCATACCCGTAGAGTCTCTCAATTTCACAATCACACGTCACTCGCATCAGCCAATAGGTATATGGGTGTTGAGCATACGTCAATTCATTCTACATTGAAACTCAAAAGGGACAGCGGACAGTCCAAGTAAAAGAACAAAGGAAAAATAGCAGCCAGGTAGAGGGTAACGATCTATACGTATAGAGGATCTAAAGTAGAATCTATCCATCTAGAGAACGCAGACGGTCTCAACGATGGCAGCAGTGACACGGTATGGGTCTGATAGAAATTGGCAATCGTGAGTATGCTTCTTAAAATAAACTTTTTGGGAAAATTGTTACATACCAATATTGGAAGCAGGACGCCTGTCCTCCAAGTAACCTTTGCCTTGGGCAGCCACGTGGCGAGGAATACGAATGGAAGCACCACGGTGAGCAACACCAGAGGTGAATGTTCCGATGTGGCCAGTCTCGTGGCGTCCAGTCAAGCGCATGTCGTTGTCCTCTCCGTAGACAGCAATGTGCTCATTGTGCCTCTTGGACAACTTCTCGATAGCAGCCTCAATAGCAGCCATACCACCATCCTCACGCATAGCCAACGTAGAGAAGTTGGAGTGGCATCCAGCACCGTTCCAGTCACCAGCCAAAGGCTTGGGATGGAAGGAAACCTTAATGCCCCATTCTTCAGCGACACGGACGAGGAGGAAGCGGGCCATCCAGAGATGATCACCCATATCAATACCTTCGCAGGGACCAACTTGGAACTCCCACTGAGAAGGCATGACTTCGGCGTTGATACCGGAAATGTTGACACCAGCGTAGAGACAGGCACGGTAATGAGCCTCGATCAAGTCACGAGCGAAGACTTTGCCAGTTCCTAGACAAAAAAAAACCTGTCAGACGATACAGAATCGGATGATCATCGCAAGTACTCACCAACACCGCAGTAGTATGGACCCTGTGGACCGGGGAAACCACCCTTTGGCCAAGCGTATGGTGTGCCATCAACATCGAACAAGGTATATTCTTGCTCAAGACCGAACCATGGGATTTGATCCTTAGCCTGGTCCATGATCTTCTTGGCATGATGGCGGTAGTTGGTCCTGTTGGGGGTACCGTCGTTGTTGTAGGTTTCGGCAAGGACAAGGATGTTGTTTCCGCCACGGAATGGATCCTTGAAGATAGCAGCGGGCCGGAGGTAGACATCGGAGTTGTCACCGGGTGCTTGGTTGGTCGAGGAACCATCAAAGTCCCAAATACGGAGGTCGCCAATGTCCTTGACCTCCTTGGTCACAGTCTATGACAATGAAGGAAGGGGACGAGTCAGAATTCGGTAAAATTAGGGGGGTGGAAGCATCGGCCGAAAGAGATAACAAGTGCGGAACAGGGCTGCGGACCCTTTTAGACGCTAGTCCGTGAACTGTAGCGATATAGATTGAATGGCACTTATCAAGGAACGAAAGGAGAGACGAAGGAACGGTGAATTCTTGGGCAGAGGGTGAAGAGATAAGGAGAAATGAGGTTCAAAGATGAAACAAGTGCTCGATTGGGCCAACTCAATACGTGGTGTTGGACCATACAGGGAAAAGTTTCAAGAGCAAAGGGAAGAACTACACACCATGGTCTTTGACCTGAGACCGCCATCGCCATCAATCCAAATGTCTGCAAGAAGTGCAATCAATGGTCAGAAATCTAACCGAGCAAGAATGAGGTAATATGCACATACATTCAGCTTGGATCTTTCCTCCTTGATCGAGTTGGAGGTAAGGAGCAAGGAGATCACGATGAGTGGTATAAGCAGAAGACATTGGAAGAGGGTATTGAGAGGATAGAAGAGATGTCTAGAGGGGATGAATGAGAAGAGAAATGCAACGAATTAGCATCCTTATAACCATCCTTGGAGACCGCTTTCCCACGAGTCCATATATGGATGCCCCATCAGAACCCTTTTACTCTCGCCAGACAGAGCAGCGCCTCAACCGCTTGCTTGGCCCCCAACTTTTAAGATCACTGTTGGCGGACGTAATCAATGCTATTTTTGCCGACTTCTCCACCGACATTACCGCTCATTTGCCTCCCTTTCAGCCCGATTAACTACCGGTTGACATTGAGTCCAACCCTCTTCATCAGCCCTCCTTGATCTTCACAGTCCAAATTGAAAATTTGCTGCGCTCAGTCGGACCATACTAGTTTAGACCAATCAAGTTGCGTTCTTTTCGCTCGTTCCCCCTCGTCCGAATGAGCGCGGCTTAATCCGAGACAATTTGAACTTTTCCAATTACAACACGAGCGAGCCTCGCGATTTTACGGCCTAAGATACCGGTCTCCGACTTCGAATTGCCGATTCTGTCTAAAGAGAGCAGCCACCCTTGTTGTGTACCTGTCGGTTTTCTGAGACTTCTCCTCAGTCGCTGCACTTAGTGAATCGGAACACAATCCCCACGACCGAGCAGGGCACTTAAACCACTATTGATGCCCCTCATCGTCACATTGTTGATCGGCTCTCGTCGGCTATCCCCTGGTGACTTGTGTATTTCGTCGTATTTAGTGCTAAACTAAGCAAGGTTCATCTTCTCAACGCATGCTCATTACATACACCCTAAAGTAAATCAGACAATGTGGCTGTAGATCAGAGACCCATGATCTAAACGTTTGTAAACGACCACCCCCGTTCAATAACTTGAATACTTTCGGCAGTGCTGCTCAAGACACTCTACATTTTGATACCGTAGGATTGCAGTGCATCCTGGATCACCCTGAGCAGCTGACCATTCAGGCACAACATTCATGCGTCCTCAGTTCCGAGTTTCAGGCGCTTCGGTTCTTTAGGGCCTTCGCCCAATTGAACCCGATACGGCGTTGACGTCCTCTCCGCCTGTGATGCTTCTATTGCGGACTCAGTCAATTCTTGGCTGGAGGCTTGAATATCGTCGTCGCCGTCGTTCGGAGCGCTTGACGTTTGAGCCGTCCTTAGCGCAAGGATAGAGGTCATCTTCATTTCCGACTTCTTTCCCCATCCGGAATTTTCTGGCCGGAAGTCAGCGTACAACCCATAGCCCTTAGCATTCAATTCATTGGATTCAATGGATTGAACGAGAAGCCGCATAGCTCCTATTACTGCAGGCAATGTCTGTCGGAAGACACGTTTCATATATCCGAATGGCTATGAAAAAGGAAATTGGTCATTCGTGCCATGGATCGACACTGTTCGATCATTTAACTCACAATCCCCGGTTCCACAGGACTTCCCTTGACAATAGCGCGCCATTCATCCTTCTCATTCTTCATTACTGGTCTAGCTCAAAAGCTTCAATATCAGTTTTTCCTTTGTCCTCGAAATACGTACATTCTGTGGGGGTGAGTAAGAGACGCTACGTCAGATGATGACATGGGTTGTCTGAGAACACTCACGTTCTGCCCATGAACTCCACAAATGGCTGTGAAGATCCAGCGACATAGTCTTTATGTTTGGTTTCACTGAATATACCAAGTGACACCCCCTTCGAGGATGCATTCATTTCGGTATACACGGAGGCTAAGATGAGAATGTTAGCAAGTCAGAAATGAAAGCATAGCCGCTTCCAAACCTATGCTCAATGCCTCTTCTCTATTAAAGCCCATTGCTTCGGCCACGACGGTTGCCCACGCAGTCATAACTGGAGCGCGGTTCACAAAAGTGGACTTTGACTTCAAGACCTAGATATGGCAAAGCGCCTCTGAGCCGTGAGATGATATCTTTATATTCAATTCATACCTTCTCATCAAGAATTTCGTTGAAGTCGAAATTTCCATATTCACTTCCTTCGGGAGTGGTTGAATCTGGGAGTGGTTCGTTGAGGTCGTCATCTTTCTTGCGTTTCCTTGGTAAATTTGCCTGAGACCTCTAATCATTAGAGCACTTCGGGCGAAAATATAGATGTTCTGTCTGACCTTAGTTCGTTGAGAAGTGCTTGAAGAGCTCGCTACGGGAGCATCCTGGACACCACTCGTTGATGCACCATCTGAAGCTCCTGGTTTAGATTCCTTTTTCACATAACCAGCTTTTCTAACAGCGGCTAAAATCGCCTTCCTCTGGTCCTTGTTATCTACCTTGAGTTCGGTAAGCTTCAACGGGGTGAGCTCAGCAAGCCGAGATGGCGAATTGTGACTTGGATAACTATTCAGAAAACAACATCAACTAATCAGTAGCCGGCGGTAAATTTGATCAGAATTTTAGCAAAATTACTAGCATTTTCTTGGTCAAAGCCATGGCATCGCCCATCGATATCCCTCCACTGGTGAATACCTTTAAAAAAGTGGGCAAAGGAAGCTTGCTGGTGGAGAGACTCGACGATTCGGTGTTTTCTGCCATTGCATAAAGTGGTGAAAAGTGTGAAGTAGTGGAGAGACTACGCGTCTCTGTTAGTCAAATAAAGAGGTCTCAAGAGGTAGTAGCCAATGACGAGGCGCGACGTCCCAAAAAGGAGAAAAGTCGATCGAACAAATACCGACATTCCTATTTAAGAGTGGATAGACCCTGACCAAATTCTTTCATTCATCATCCTCAATTGCTTTCGCTCAACGTCCTTGCGTACTTATCTGAGTAAATACTACTGTCTCTACTTGTGCAATAATGCCACCAAAGAATCGTGGAGGAGGTCGCGGTGCCGCAAGAGGTGGATTTAATAACGCTGGTCGTGGTGGGGGCACCGTAGGCGGCGGCGGTCCAAGAACCAACGTTTCCAAACCTACTCCAGGACTTGCTGATGAAACCGTGATGACCATAGGTGTTCGCGTAAGTATTTGTTTCTCAGTACTTGGTAGGCATTTGACCACCCTTTTAATCCTGACTTTAAGCGCAAAGCCTACGGCGAAAGTGGCAGGCGACTAACTGTTGTTACCAATAGTTTTGGCTGCGAGGTTCCAGATCAAGGTCAGTGCAGTGTTTCTAAACATGGAAGACGCGTCAGATGTCTCATTCCATTCCAGTTTTGTTCCAGTATGATGGTAAGCATTCCGTAGAGCGAATTGGTGAACTTACTAAATGCACACTCTGTTCCGCTATTCTCAATTGGCAGTTGGTGAGTGGACTCAGAGTGCTAGATCGAATGACAACTAATCCTTTGCTTAGTTATTCTCCCGGCCGACAAGACTCTGCCTCGTACGCCCGTTTCAATGTAGTCTTACCTCTTTCGCTAGACCTAACCGAGGCTTGCAGCTCGTATGAACATGCAAATCATTGAAAGTCTTCAAACATGCCCGGACTATGTGGACATCTTCTCACCACGCGCAGTATATGATGGGCGAAAGATTATGGTTGCCCCGCGCGAGCTCCCGTTCGGAGACGCTCAAGAGGTAAGTGTTTGGCACGTCCATCCCAATTATAGTAATATTGATGTTCGTTAACCTTCATCACAGTTCGCCGTCACCCTCGGCAATGAAACTGCGACCCCTGGTGACAAAACTCCAAAGGTCTACCATGTCCGCCTCACAAAGGTGGCCAAGATCAACCCAGAGTGAGATTTTTATTGCACTCATTTATGAAATCGAAACTTAAAATATAATGCCCCAGAGCGCTGGCTCGTTTTATCGTTGGAACTTCCTCCCATGATAACACGGTTTTGACAGCTATAACAGGTGAGGTATTTCTAAGATGGGTCCTTAAGATAGTTTCTGACTGCAATATGCAGCCCTCAATATTCTCGTCCGCATGGAGCCCTCGATGAGATTCCCATTCAATGCCCGCTCCTTCTTCACCAACAGTGAAGCCAAGGATATCCGGGGAGGATACGAGCTCTGGCGAGGATACTTCCAGTCTGTTCGTCCCGCCATTGGCAGAATGGTATTGAACGTCGACACTGCGACCGGTCTGATGTTCAAAGCAGGACATCTGGTGGACATTTGCTGCGAGTTCTTTGAAACAAGAGACACCAATGTTATTTGCGAGGGCATGCCCGACCGCAAGAGACTCATGCTTCAGAAGTTCTTACATGGTCTACGTGTCATCACGATGCACACCGCGACACCAGGAAAACCTCCGAAGCCTATGGTTATCAAGAAAGTCAGCCCATTAAGTGCGTCACAGGCGAGTTTTATGCTAGACGGGAAACAAACGGTAAGGATGAACGTATATCTATTCCTGTAATGACGCTAAAGGTCCTCCAGTCCGTAGCTACGTACCTCATGAAGGCGTACAATAAGAAATTAACTTATCCGAGAATGCTCTGTGTTGAGGTAATCAGCCGAATCGCTCTTTCTCATTATGAGCGCTAAGCAGTTTTCATTTTAGACCGGCTCTGGTGCATTGGTTCCAATCGAACTGCTAACCGTTCTTCAAGGTCAACTCATGAGAAAACAAGTCCCTTCAGATAAGACCAAGAGCGTAGTGGAATTCTCGACCATGCATCCTAACCTTCGCAAGCAATCCATTATCCGCGGGCTCGAAGTTCTTCAGTACGGTCAATCAGAGTATCTTCGCTCGTTTGGTATGACTGTGGATCCCAACCTGTTGAAAATACAAGCGAGAGTTCTTCCACCTCCTGTTTTGACATATGGCAATAAACAAAATATTGTATGTGAACTCTCATTCCCTTGCATTACAGTACCTTTGCTTACCCATTGCTTTAGACCCCTGCTGGAGGTGCATGGAACATGACAAGGAAGAAATTCTTCCAACCCGCTACTGTAAACGGCATGGTCCTGGCAGTATTCGTGCCAGAAAGAAACTTTACAAGAAATGATGCTGCTTCAATGCTTCAAAGTCTGAAAGCCTCTTTCGATGCAGTAGGCATTACCTACAGGGGCATTGAGCCAATGGTTTCGTATTGTAGTCCTCAAAGCGCCGCTAGTGTTGACAAGGTACGTTGTCTGATAAAATAACAAATAGACTAGGTTGAACACTCATGATTACACATAGGAACTACGTTCTCTCGGCGGTGCCTGGATGCAGAAGACGAAATCATTGCCATCCTTGATTCTCGCCGTGATGGCTGAAGGAAATGCTAACATTTACAACGCTGTTAAGCAGTACGTCAAACTGGTCCCCGTTCCTGATCTCGTGCTTAATTTATCACTTCTTTTTCAGTTTTGGAGATATCCAAGCTGGTGTCGCAACTCAAGGACTTAGGTTTAACAAGTGCAAAGGTGCTAGAGAGCAGTATTGGGCAAATGTTTGTCTAAAGTAAGAGCCACAAATTAGAGGGCTTCTGGATACTAATAGTCTCCCAATAGAATCAACGTGAAGTTGGGTGGTATCAACTCCGTACCAGATCCACGTTCAGTACCTTTCCTCTCCGACGTCAATAACAAAACACTGGTGCTTGGAGCGGATTCCGTACACCCTTCGCCTGGTTCTGCGGAGAGCAAACCTTCGTTCGCAAGTCTGGTTGGAAATATCGATTCAATGGCTTGCAAGTATATCGCCACCAGTCGAGTCCAGCCTCCTAGACAGGAGATGATCGAAAAGCTCAAGGATATGACAATTGTATGCACCGTCTGTTCTCTTATATGTTTCATGATTACTCATGCTTCATCGCCCAAACGCAAGCACATACTTGACAAGTATCTCACAAAAAGCGGTGGTACGAACCTCAAGCGGGTCATATTTTACCGTGATGGCGTATCCGAAGGTAGGTGTATAATTTTAACTTGTTACAAAGAGGGCGGTAACATACCGGATCCCAAGGCCAGTTCCAACAAGTTCTAGATCTCGAGGTACCCCAGATCAAAGGTATTCACAAACTCACTTCCCTTGATTATGTTACTAAATGCCCTCTCAGAGGCTCTTGCGGCAAAGAAGATCAATGCAAAGATCACGGTTATCGTAGTTGGCAAGGTAAGTGCTCTTCAGCTCATGATGGCACCTAATCTGATTTTTGGGTTATAAAGCGCCATCACGTCAGGCACGTTACTACAATGACGATAGTGTTGGATCCTGGAAGAATAACGCCCTTGGTTGTTTAGGTTCTTCCCAGACGATCCCAGAGACGCTGACAAGTCGGGAAATTGTCCTGCCGGTACCGTGGTGGACAGTGATATTGCGCATCCCAGTACGTCATCCTGGCCTTCCCTGTCGTACTCATTGGTACATTGACATTTCACTCCTAATGTTATTAGCCGAGTTCGACTTTTATCTCCAGAGCCATGGTGGTTTGCTCGGAACGTCTCGTCCGTACGTATGGTTTGCTTGCAAATTTACGGGATTTTGGGTCACTAATTATTGTCAACAGATCCCACTATAGCGTTCTTTTGGACGAGAACAACTTCACACCTGATGCGTGAGTTCCTTGAATCAAGTCTTACGCCTTTCTTGACCTACTGGTGATACACAGGCTCCAACAACTCTCTTTTGCTCTCTGTCATGTCTATGCCCGAAGCACCCGATCAGTGTAAGTGAATCTAAAGAATGCTTCGTCCGATGCTGACCCGATGGTCTATTACAAGCTCTATCCCTGCTCCTGTTTATTACGCTGACATAGTTTGTGCTCGTGCGGTCACCCATTACGACCCAGCCAAGCAAGCGAAAATGGGCTCTAGCGAGGGAGATGGAGCCACGACTGCAAGCGGTAGCAGCGGTCATCCTACTCTGGACCAGTATATACAGCACTTCAAGCCTCTGAACAAGCGAATGGAGGAGTAAGTTAATTCATTTTCGAGTTTCACCTTTACTGATTCGAAAATGATCTTTCAGGTTTATGTACTTCTCTTGATCCGACAAAAGACCCCAACACCCTTCCATCTTCTTGTGATCGTGGCAGTTTTTTCTTTCAACTCTTTCTTGGTATCCGCTGCCATTTTTGTCGATTATTATATGTAATAATGACGGCTACATGCCCACTATGAATATGACAAAGTGATCTTGGAGTGTCAAGTTGGCTATATAGCCAAATGAAGCATAAACGCGAGATCCTGAAGCTTCGAATTGTGGCGGAGACCCTGGCGGAGTCGATCTATGTTCCAAACATCGTGGATTCGCCGTGTCTGGGCTGACTGGTTCAGTTATATCTCGAATCCGTTTACCAACCTTGTACATGTCTCGGCAGCATACAGACGCGGTGCTTGCGGCCAGGCAAGCAGTAGCCGCGATGCACGATCCCACTGGCGCGGCAGGAGTTGACGAGCCTATCATGGAGGATCAGCAGGACGACCCAGAGGGTTACGGTCAGTCTACTATTTCCTTTCCCAGTTGGGGCGACCAAAATGTTATTTCGTTGAACCACATCGAATCGACCCAATACACGATCATAACCCTCCTTCATGCTTGGTTGATCACTAAAGTACTCTTGTTTACAGCGTCTTCAACCCCGACATCATCGCTGACCTGGATAGCTTGGTTTTGCTCGTTGCCTGGTCACGAATACTTCTGCGAAGTCAGCGAAGACTTTATCGAAGATGATTTCAACTTGACAGGCTTGGCTTCACTCGTTCCCTTCTGGAAGGAGGCGATGGAAATGGTGTTAGATGTCGAGCCGGGTAAGGGTCATTTCCTCCTATATTTCAGATGCAACTTAATTTACCGATATGATTCACTGTTCATTAGAGGACACGCTCAAGATACCGGATGTTACAATAGTCGAATCATCGGCGGAGCTGTTGTATGGGCTCGTTCACCAGCGATATATCCTTACACGCCCGGGTTTGCAAGCCATGGTGAAGTGATTCGTGACGCAGTCAAGTAATAATCCTGACAAATCTAACTTGCCTTTGTTTCGACCCCTAAAGGTAGAGAAATATGAAGCCGGACACTTTGGTACCTGTCCTCGAGTATACTGCCACTCCACCCATGTTGCACCTTGCGGTCAAATCGACCTTCCAGGTCTTGACACCGTTAAGCTCTATTGCCCAAATTGTAATGATATCTACACTCCTCCGAGTAGTCGTTTCCAAGGAGTAGACGGTGAGTGGTGTACCTCCCTCGGATAATCCATCGTGGCGGTTTGACTCAGCTCAAATCATAGGCGCTTTCTTCGGAACTACCTTTCCTCACCTACTATTCCAAACATTCCGAGAATTAGCTCCTGCTCCATATATGCCACCCGCTCCATTAGCGTCCACAAGTCGTTCGCCGGGTGCTACGGCTAATTATGCGTCACCTGCTCCCTTTGTGAATCCAAACCCTGCTGGTGGCCAAAAGGCACCAGTTGGACGGGTCTACGTACCCAAGATCTATGGTTTCCGGGTCAGTGAGCGCGCTAAAAGCGGTCCCCGAATGATGTGGCTGCGGATGAGGCCAGAAACCGCCGAAGAACTGGATCGCGTGGATTATAAGGGTCGTTGGTTGGAGGATGAATATGATGACGACGATGACGACGAACCTGGGGACGAAGGACGTCATGTGTCTTCTCTATTCGAGCACGAAGGTGCAGATGATGAAGACGACGACGAAGAGGAGGAGGAAGACGAGCAAGGGCAGCCACCCCCGCCACCGCACGGAGGACGTTCTGGAGGGCGACAGAGGCCATACCTTGGTGCAGACTGGGCCATTGCTCCTACCCGTCCACTTCCACTCCATCAAAGATTAATAGCGCTTCAGTCCGCAACTATCGAAGCAGTCGATTCGGACAGCGACTCTATCCACATTGTCATTCCAGAACGACCCCGGCCCTTCAAGCCTGCCCGAAGTCGACAAACGATCGAGTCGACATCTACAGCGCCAGCGGTGACGGAGACTGACTCTGGCTCGTCTGCTTCGACAAGCTCCCTTGAAACTCCCAACGAGGATTCCACTACTCGCCACGCTGCGCCGCCCGCTCAAAAGCATGACTACAGTTTGGTCGGACAATCGCTCCTAGAAAAAAATCAGGATGTTGCTGCACTTGAGCGAGCAACAACTGCTCTGATTGGAATAGTCTCTTTTGATCGCTTAACTACTTCATAATTACTTGCTATGTGTAATTTGATACGCAAGTTCGTTTCTTGATTGGAACAATATGATAGACTACATCTTTTCCGTGCTATCCGTTTCGGTCGGTGAATCTGCTTCATATTGTAGATTTGGAATCCATTTGGGTCTTTGGTTGGATAACATGAAAGTCAGGAACCAAAGTAAGGAGAGATTGCGTAGAAGCAGAGTGCGTAATCGACGTCACATTGTGCACGGTTCACCACGAGGGAACCGTGGGTCCGTTTATACCCGAGCGTGTCCTAATCCCGACTACACCATTACGCTTGCTGGCAACTATCATCTCTCTTTACCGCAACCCTCTTATCCATAAAGAATCAATCTCAACATGGTTCTTGGTCCAGTACTCAACGCTGCGAAGCCTACTATTTTGAAGCCGACAACACAGGTAGGACTGACATCATGGACACATCATATGTTGGGTTGACGATAAAGCCGAAAAATCTTCGCGCTCGTTCTGTTCAAATTTTAGCAAGTGCTGAGGTCTGCCACAACTCTCGCTGCAGGATTCCCTAAAGTCTCTAGGAGGGTTAGTATAGTGTTGCACTTGCCAAGGATTCGCTCTGACCCTTTCAATTGGAGTTCAGGTTCCGACAAAGTATGGAGGCGTTTACACGGTCAGTCGCTGTCGTGAACCTACTTAATGAACGGCAAAGCCTGACTATCCATCCAGGTGACATTGATCCCAGGAGATGGTATTGGTGCTGAAATCACCGACTCCGTGAAGGAGATCTTTGAGCACGTCAATGCTCCTATTGAGTGGGAGCAGTACAACGTGTCTGGAGAGACCTCTGGCGGCGAGAGCACCTTCAAACAAGCCTTGGAGAGCTTGAAGAGGAACAAGGTTGGCTTGAAGGGTAGGTTGGCGTATTACGTGTTGCGAAATGTGGTTCACCATAACATTCGTCACAGGTATTTTGTACACTCCAATTGACCAATCCGGTCACAACTCCTGGAACGTCGCAATGAGACAACAGTTGGACATCTATGCATCCGTTGTGCTCTGCAAGTCCCTCAAAGGATTCCCTACGCGTCACAACAATGTCGACTTTGCTATCATTCGTGAAAACACTGAGGGAGAGTATTCTGGGCTGGAACACCAGAGCTATCCTGGTGTTGTAGAAAGCTTGAAGGTTTCTACCAGGGCCAAGGCTGAACGAATCATCCGCTTTGCCTTTGATTTCGCTCTCAAGAACGACAGGAAGGTTCGTTACTCTTTGAACTTTCGGTGGACCCTTATGCTGATGGGTTTGCTACTCCATAGAAAGTCACTTGCGTCCACAAGGCCAACATCATGAAGTTGGGAGATGGATTGTTCCTCAACACTTTCCGTCAGGTCGCAGAGGAATACAAATCTTCGGGGATCGTCAGCAACGACATGATTGTCGATAACACGTAGGTCATCTCCTCTTCCACTGCCCTGACAAAGCTAATCTGTTAACTGTAGCTCCATGCAACTTGTTGCCAAGCCCACTCAATTCGACGTTATGGTAAGGAGTCCTGAAATCCAAAACAATCCAGTCCCTCATCCAATATACTCTCTAGGTCATGCCTAACCTTTATGGCGCCATCGTCTCTAACATCGGAGCTGCATTGGTCGGTGGACCAGGTGTTGTTCCAGGTTGCAACGTCGGCCGAGAGTACGCTTTGTTCGAGCCCGGATGCCGCCACGTCGCCAAAGACATCATGGGTACTAACAAGGCTAACCCAGCAGCGATGATCCTTTCTGCTACCATGATGTTGCGCCATCTTGGGTAAATAAGTCTGCCTTCAAGTATAGGACATTGCTGACATCATTCTTTCAGACTTGATTCGATTGCCAATTCAATCACCACTGCCACCTATGATGTCATTAACCGAGGCAAAGTGAGGACAGCTGATATGGGAGGTGAGTATACTGCACATGAAATTTTTTAACAAGTGTAGCTAAGCTATCTTGGTAGGCAACTCAACAACAAGCGACTTCACTTCCGCTGTCATCGAGAACTTGTAGAGGTGGTTCAATGAATCTCCGGAAAAGACGCAATCCAAAAGAAAAAGGCATAGACATTGGATTGTGATAATAGGATATCTATTTTGTCCGTAGATAATTCAGCATGGAATACTATTTTTTTCTTCTGTTCTGTCAACGGGTCAGCGCGGGAAGACGGACCGCGAAATGTTCCGAAGATTAAAAATCCCCACGATCTTTTTCTCTGTTCGAAATTTGGCTGGGGGCGCGTCTTTTTGCAATCTCAACCTACTCAATCCCACTACTTCCCTTTCATCCGTTTCCTTCTCAATGTCCGCCTCTGCTAGAGCTGCTCTCAGTCGCGTAGCCCCAGTGCTGGCAAACTCCCGACTAGCCACCTCTTCAGCTGCTCGTCGGCCGATAGCTGTCAGCGGACGAACAATCCAACGACGATGGAACAGCAGCCAGCCACAACACTCCGTAAGTAACAGCTTGAAGTATCTCAGTAACTGTGGTTTCTGAATGATGTTTCGTGTTTTGGTTGTCCGTAATATTTTTGGATTCGCTGTGACTTTCGCACGTCTACTCTTAGATGACGGTGAGGGAAGCTCTCAACCAGGCAATGGAGGAAGAAATGTTACGAGACGAGTCCGTCTTCATTATGGGTGAAGAAGTTGCACGATACAATGGTGCTTACAAGGTACGCATCCAATTTGAGTGGAGGTGACGTCGTGGCTCAAATAATTTCGTGTGATCAGGTCACCAAAGGACTCCTCGACAAATTCGGTGAGAAGCGAGTCATCGATACGCCAATCACCGAAATGGGTTTCGCTGGTATTGCTGTTGGATCCGCCCTTGCAGGACTGAGGCCAGTGTGAGCTGTCATTTTCTTTGCAACTAGTTAAGCATTACATCATATTAATTGGTTACTATTACAATATCTCAATTCAGTTGCGAGTTCATGACATTCAACTTCGCTATGCAAGCCATTGACCAGATTGTCAACTCTGGTGGAAAGACATACTACATGTCTGGTGGCAATGTGCCTTGCCCTGTCGTTTTCCGTGGTCCCAACGGTGCTGCTGCTGGTGTTGCTGCTCAGCATTCTCAGGACTATGCTGCATGGTACGGCTCAGTACCTGGTCTTAAAGTTGTTAGCCCATGGAGTGCAGAGGACTGCAAGGGACTTCTCAAGGTGAGACGTTGAATGCTTTGATTCTGATATTCAGATTTACTCATGTTACCTGCTAGGCCGCCATTCGGGATCCTAACCCAGTTGTGTTCCTCGAGAACGAGATGCTTTACGGTGTCAGCTTCCCCATGTCTGCTGAGGCCATGTCCGATAACTTCTTGCTCCCCATTGGCAAGGCCAAGGTTGAGCGTGAGGGATCTGACATCACCATTGTTGCACACAGCAAGATGGTCACACACAGCATGGAAGCTGCTGAGGCACTCGCGAAGGAGGGCATCAAGGCTGAGGTTATCAACCTTCGAAGTATCCGTCCTTTGGACATTGACACCATCACCAAGTCTGTGAAGAAGACCAACAGGTATGTATCACTGGCTTGATACGCCGAGGGCAGAGCTAATTATACCTGATAGACTTGTCATCGTTGAGGGTGGATTCCCTATGTTCGGTGTTGGCAGTGAGATCTGCGCTCAAGTCGTTGAGAGCGACGCCTTCGACTACTTGGATGCTCCTGTTGAGCGTGTTACTGGTGCTGGTGCGTATGGTTGAGTTGGCTCGGTTTCAACCATTGCTGATTCATGGTTTCTTTTACTTTACCCAGATGTGCCCACACCTGTAAGTGATCTATCCATTCTCTGGCTTTACCCGGAAGCTAACTTCTATCCTTTAGTACGCCGCCAACCTTGAGGCTCTTGCTTTCCCCGATACCCCATTGATCGTGAAGGTTGCTAAGCGTGCTCTTTATCGCACCAACTAAAAGCCATGAGTTTGGTCATGGCACAGCGATCTAATGTCGGCCAGGGGGCCGTATCTAGCTCGTAGTGGTTTCATAGACATTTGCTTTTTTCATACGTCACTGCATTTTATGCTCTTTTAAGGTTAACACCTCTATTAATCATGCACCTTTGCGTCGATTCAACCGTACCCTGACGGCGTTTGCGTGAGCCTCTAAACCTTCGCGCTCAGCTATGGTAATTACGATTGGACCAAGTTTGTCCAACCCCTCTTGAGTGACTTCCTGCGAAGTTATGTGCTTCTGGAAAGACTGAGTATTGACCCCACTGAATTGCCTGGCGTATCCATTAGTTGGTAATGTATGATTTGTTCCCGACGCATAATCTCCGCAGCTATGAAGCGTTAGACATAAGCTCTCTCTGTCAGTCGGAGGTAATGTCACGAACAAACCTTTCTGGTGAGTAGGGACCCACAAACACGCTTCCCGCGTTCTCTACCAATTTGACTGCATCCTGAGCGTTTTCCAAATGAAGTATGAGGTGTTCCGGCGCGTATTCGTTAGAGAATTCAAGCGCTTGTTCGACAGATGATGCCCTAACAATAAGGCTTTTAGCAATCGATTGACGAATGATGTCGACTCGTGGTAAGGCGTTTGTTTGGGCTTCAATTTCCCGTTCAATCTCAGCCATCTTTTCTTCGGTGACGTTCACAGCGACAAGTACAACCTGCGAGTCTACACCATGCTCTGCTTGGGAGAGAAGGTCTGCAGCGACGAAGGAAGGATTGCCGCTTTGATCACTTATGACCTAATCCTCCTTGTTAGACATTGAAAGCAAAACCGCATTCATAGGCTTACCAAGACCTCTGAAGGCCCAGCAGGCATATCAATTGATACCAATGCATCCGTATCATTCTGCACTAGCATCTTCGCTGCAGTTACCCACTGGTTCCCTGGCCCAAAGATCTTGTCGACTTTTGGTACTGATTCCGTTCCATACGCCATAGCAGCTATGGCTTGTCCACCTCCAGCCTTCAACACTGCTGTAGCTCCCACCAGGTGCGCGGCATACAACACCTCGGGTACTACACTTCCATCAGGTCGTGGAGGGACTGCTAGAACGATTTCTTTGCATCCTGCCACTTGAGCTGGTATACCAAGCATCAAAGCAGTCGATGGAAGGACAGCAGTTCCGCCGGGAACGTACAGTCCTACTCGATTGATGGGCTTAGCAAAGCGGGTACAAACCACTCCTGGCATGGTCTCAACAACCAGAGGTTCTTTATCCAGCTGTGCCAGATGGAAGGCACGGATATTGGCATAAGCCTTATCGATTGCGTCGCGGACGTCGTCCGGTAGAGCCATGGCTTCGGGTGCAAAAGGAGGTCGTAGGATAGGTGATTCCAGCTGTGCCTTGTCGAACTTGGCGGTGAGCTCTTTGAGTGCAGAGTCCCCACCTTTGCGCACTTGATCGACAATTGGTCGCACTTTGGCGATCATTTCGTCTGATTTAAGAACCGGCCGGCGAAGAAGACTTGCACGTTCAGCTTGAGTCACAGTGCCGAGATCAGATTTGCGCATTTGTATCTTGTCGTCCTTGACAGCCGAGGGTTCCTGTTGCTTTTGCGTTCCTTCGCTCGCTGAGGTTGTCTGCGTCTCGGAATCGGGTTTTGGTGCTGAACTCCACTGGGGTTTGGCATTTCCCGCACGACGAGTGATTTTCCTAGCTTTCTGGTCCAGTGACGCTTCGATATCAGTGAAGTTGACCCCTTCTGATACACACTTTGTCAACATGAAGTACATGAGGTCGGCAGCTTCGAATGCGATTTCTTCCTTTGTCTTTGCTCGGCACAGTTCATCGGCTTCCTCCATGATTTTCGACCTCAGCAGAGCTTCATCCTTGAACAGTCGTAGCGTATAAGAACCTTCAGGTGCGGATTGCAACCTGGAGAGTAACACGCTTTCCAGCGCTGCTAGACCAGAGAAATTGCCGAAACACGTTGGAGTTCCTAGATGGCAGAAACCGGAGCCTGACTGGATGACCTGGAACTCTAGACTATCAGAGTCGCAATCTGAGCGAATGGCTACTACTTCCTGGGTTGCTCCAGACGTCTCTCCTTTTCTCCAAAGCCCATGCTTTCTACTTTGGTAAACTCCTTTTCCGGTGAAGATGGATTCCGCAATGGATTCTCGGGAAGAGTACACTAGCCCAAGACATTTCCCTCCATGGAAGTATGATGTGACGATTGTCGGGAAGAGACCGTCCGCTCTATCCGATACCAGCGATGCAACGAATGCGTCCGCAACGTTGACATGCTCTGTCGACGTTGCAGAGGATGTAAGCTGCGAGGTAGGAACGACTAATGATGCGGAGGCCCTTCCGAGGTCACGAATGGTGTTCACTGATGGAACGGCGTTATCCGTGACCTGAACGTATGTAGTGGACTCTGGAGGAAAGAACCGACGAACAGATGTTACAAATTCGACATCCACCGTGCTTGTTCTGAGTAACACCCCCGAGACACCATTCCGAACTTTCTCGGATACGGCGCTAACGTTAGCAGCGTCAAGCAGCAACAACAACCTGTTTGCGGGTACAGTGCCAATGAGCTCCTGAGCTAGTGAAAGAGGGACCACAGCTTGTAAAGCCCCGCCATCTAATTGTCGGACGACTTCATCGACTGTATCTAGGGCAGCAGAGTCGAATAAGATGATTCGGGATTGGGTCAATTGAGTAGTGCTGGACGCGGGGACCAGAATGGGGCCAATCCTCCCCAAAGCTGGTAAGAGCTTAGGATCTAGGTTTCCATCGAGAAGGGGTAAGAATGGTGAAGGCATGCCAGTACAGACGCTGGTATCTTAGCAATTTAGTTACTGTGACTCAAAATGGTCATTATATCTTTGTCGGAATTCTTCGGCTATCTGAGTCAGCAGCGTGACGTAGAGAGGGAGTCCCGTTACGGTTAGGACAGGTTTTGACACACGTTTGGTTGATGAACCCATATCAATTGACATCATGCACGCCTATGTTGCATACTGTAGGAATAAGAAGTGGAGGAAAATAGGTGGCATGGGTTTTGCGGTATATTACGAAAGTGATGAAGGCGTAAAAAAGAAATCGGTGTGTTTATGTCAAGAATCATAAAGATGATATTGAAGGATGAGAGGAAAATCAATGCAAGAAAAAAGAAGCGTAATCGCTGGAACGAAGGGGTGGAACAGTGATCAAACGGGGTGCCCAAAATGGAAGAAGGGTCTCGTAGCTTTGGGTCGAACATGTGAACCCAAGAAAAGGGTTCCATTTTTTGTTGGTTTTACACAAAACCCCGAAGGTAGCATCTCAATCGACGAGGGACGCCTACGCGTACTCATGCAAGAAATTGCAATTATCTCCGTGACGACACCTGTTGAATTAAAACAATGGAGGAACCGCAACGTAGTTGGGTTAGGGGAAGGGTGGAGTAGAAATTCGTATTAGTTCTGACGTGTTCTCAGGGGCCAAGCAAACATGCTTGTGTATTAATGAGGAAATTGGTACTCGCCGACCCTCTTGGAAAAACGTGCAATGTTTTCTTTGGAATGGTCTACCTCTACTGCCCCTACCGGCACCACCACGCCAGTTGCCTTCACCACGCCTCCTGCCCTTGGAGAATGATTCATTATCCCATTCCTCTTGGTACCCTGAACCCGGAGGAAGTTGACCCCAACCGTCCTGTTGGTTCCCGTATATAGTAGGCGGAGGTTGCTGATGAGCATTGCCTGTCCGCTGCCATACCATATCTCCGCCATTATCAGCCGGCTGCCCATAATTTGGATAGCCGGCCAAGCCATTTGTTTCAAAACCGCTAGGATTGCTTACAGCAGTATCTCCCGTCGGCATTGGTATGGTAATTTTAGCCAACAAATCCTGCAGGGAAGGTGTACTTGGTGGAAGTTGTGTAGAAATAGGGGTCTGGGTTGGTGGTTCAACTTCAAGATTGGCGACCTCGGGTCCAGGTAACATAATGGTCATGTCACTCTCGTCCAGCGGTGCATCCGCACTAGGAGGTGCATACAAATCACTAGGAGATTCCGGTATCTGTGCAGAGCTCATGTACGCTGCCATTAAGGCGCTCTTTTCTCGTTCTTCCTGAGCCGCGATTTCGGTGGACTCTGATCCACGTTTTAACACATCCTCTATTTCGGAGGATAGCTCAATTGCTGAATAGTGCCACGTTAATCAGTATCCGGCGATAAGGATCGCAACTCGACAAATGAATTTTGCATTACCTATTGGCTCGTACCAGTCTACTTGCTCCTCAAACCTATGCGCATGAAGCGCGTGACCTTCGTCAATGTCCAGATCTCGATATGACGTGTGGTGCGACCCCTACAAAGTATATTTTGGTCAATTTTTTGTCCTTGACAATGAGGTTTTGTAACTTACTCCGCCAACGTCATCGTCATACACAGCTCTCTCAATGTATTTTATCAAAACCAATTTGTCATCAGCCGGAAACGTGACAACCTTCTTTGGCTTTCCATTTTTTCCGATTGTAACAGGTCTATCGGTGACGGGAGAAGGTCCGCCAGAAGCTGGCTTACTAGGTTCAGCTAATGGACTACGTCCTTTCGACATGCTTTTCAAAGCTTCCTGGAAAGGATCAATAGAAGACGGCTGAGCTGTCTCCGCAACTGGTTCCTCCTTCTTCGGCACAACCGGATTTTTCTTGAAACTCGGTAGCTTCGGTTTTGGTTTTGAAGAAAAGAAGGAGGAATCGGTTTTGACATCTTTGGTTGGTTTTGTAGCAGCTGCTGCTGTGGTTGCTTCCTTTTTCACAGCCGTAGTCACTGTGGGCCGAGCAGTCGCAGCCGAGGTTACAGCGGGTTTCTTCAAGGGAGGTGCAGCCTTTGGAGGAGGCCCTTCAATCTTTCGCTTTTTCGAGCGTGCATCTAATGTAGAAAATACGTTAAATTAGTATCAAATTTTTCATCTGAACAGAGGACTGGCATGACGGACCTTCCTCTGCCTTGACTTTAGTGACATTCTGGGACTCGGCCGGTCCATTTGATTTGAGTTCTTGGGGAAGTAATTTTCGCCATTTTGCTTCGATACTACTTGCAAGATCCCTGACCGCTGCATTCCAGAAATAGATGAAAGGAACGAACAACAGTTAAGTACATGAATTAACAATTGTGCATAAGGCAAGAAACTGAGGCAGCTTATACGGTCATCCACAGTATGAGGATACAACTGCGAGTTTAGGGCTTTTCTCCATTTGAATGGAGCGCTCACCAGCCGTATCGTGCTTGTGCAGCACGAAAGATGCTTTTCAGATAAAATCGTTGAGTGCTTACCAGAACTTGACGCTTCCCTTCCCACCTTCCTGACAACTTTTCCAATTTTCGAGGCCGTTAACTCCTCCAATCCCAGTGGCAGTCGCTCAATGATCTAAAGTATTACAACGATAAGGGTCCAGATTTCTGGGTTAAAGCACCCGATTATTGACTCACAAATAGCAAAGGCATCAAGGTTTCGTCATACCCCTCCTTTGTGACCGTAGTTTTTAACCAGTCTCGCAGAATGTCCATACCAGCCGATGATTTCGCCCATGCGCCATAAAACTCTTGTCCCGCACCATCTCTGATTTTAGTCAGTATTTTCAACCTGGTGGGGCTATCAACATCAGCCCAAGAAATCGAAGACAGGTGAGAAATCACAGATTGCGCTGTTGCAACCGGAGATTTGTCAAGACTTCTGGGTGATAGTAGCTCCAATATAGTCGGTAAAACGCTTGCTATGGTCATTGGTGCAGGCTGAGGTGTTGATGATGACGATGGTGTGGATGCTGACGGTTGAGGAGACTGGTAGGATGTTGACGTGAAAAAATAGGGTGAAATCTGGACCGCTCCACTCAGGGCAGATTGAGTTTGCTGCGATTGCTGCTGTATCGGTTGGGTGGAATATGTTGTAGGTATGCCATTCGTATATGTCGCTGGAGACCGGACAAGCATATGTGGAGCGATGACTTGAGGAGACTGAAGTTGTTGGTAGGTGTGCTGTTGGGGCGTTTGCAGTTGTTGTTGAGATTGCTGCTGCTGCTGCTGCTGCTGAGCCGAGTGTGACTGAAAGGCTTGAGGGTTAACTGAAGCTGTTGGCGGCATGCGATATTGTTGGACGGAATATGGATTGACGGAAGCAGCCATACTCGTCAAACTGGGACTGTGGGAAGGATGTGAGTAGGTATACGAAGGAGACGAATGACAGGACGTACTCGATAGCCAGCTGGCCTGTTACGGATGTAGTCGATGTAGAAGGTGCTTTGGTGGCATGTTCGGTAGTGGTGCTGGTTGACGTACTCGGTGTCCCGGTGGCACCCGAGAGGGAGGACCATTGCGATATCGGTAGAGTGCTTGCCAAAGCATAATAAGGAATCGTATGTGAGGGATATGAGTAGAATGAGTTTGTGGATTGCGGGGTTGAGGCTAGGAGGATTGAATCAGTCAGTCAGTCAAGGAACAAACAATGATGATGACACACAAGAAGATCCATTTGTTTGTGAATTTGTCAAGGAGTACAAAGACGGATCGTATGAGAGAGAGGAGTGTGTCAGCGTGTTCTGGGGCGTGGCGGAACCGTGCTGAGGTGTGGTTTGCGGCTGCTGGGAATATGCAATTCCATTTGGGGCGGATGGGAACGAAGAGTTTGAAAGGGAAAGCCGTTGCTGCTGTGACTGCGGCGTCGACTGTTGTTGGACAGCATATCCAATATTTTCTGGCCACCTCTGCGTCTGCTGTTGGGTGGCACCTTGAAGGGACGAAAACATGTCCGCTGGGTTCATTTGAACTTCTGTTTTGGGCAAAGCACGCGTATCAAAAAGAATGATCAAAGACAATGCAACTATAGATCTCTCTAACCCTCTCTAGTGTCTCTTTGCAACGCTCTGTGAGCTCTTTGTTTCTTTCGCAACGACAGGCGTTGAGAGAAAAATGAAAAAACCCTCGAAGAAATGAGAGTGAGACAACCTGATGACTCCTAATCCCAATCCGCCGGCGTTACTATTATCCTCGTCCTTTACCGAGCCGTCAGCGAGCTGTTTCAGGATGTCTAACTCTTGTAAGGTGTTAGTCGGTGGTTGGTCTGAAGAAGGACCACGACTCCCTCTCCGTCTTTACAGCTTCAGTTCAGGCGGAGTTACTATTTCGTGCCTGGCCGCTTCTCGGCTCGCCACTATTCGGGCATCATGCCACCGACTTTGAAGCAAACAAGGGGCCTGTGTCATTCAATATCCTAGTGATGGTCTAAAGGTATATACAGTAGGTTGAACAAAATTCGGAGCTCTTCCATTAGAGAAAATAGCGAAAGACAGCAGTAAGAAACATCCACAAAAAACGAAAGCGTCACTCTATAATCGATTACGGTATCCGTGTCGGGTCAAGTTTGGTTAACCATTGCTGAAGCTCCTTGGCACTGGGTGCTGCAAGAGCATAGGAGTTGGACGCGGTGAACAACGTGAATGTGTGTTTGCGCTGAACCGGAAAGATAGGTCAGCTTGCCATCCATGAATAGTTTCGAATGAGACGTACCGCGAATAAAATCTCCATATCCGGATTTGTCTCGACTTTGACCCCAGACAAACTAATGATCCCGGTCTCTTCGAGTTCATTCGAATGCTTGTAGATATACAAGAAAGGTCTGTTTCGAGGTCATTGGACATTAGCTAACATGCTCTTGGAATGACCAACTCGGACTTGCCTTCGTAGGACAAACCACCGCCGTTCCCACTTGCTCTCTTTAGCATCCACCAGCACCATCAGGTGGCCTTTCTTTAGAGAGGTGTCACTATAGCACAGGGTTATTATAAACATCCATCGAAGATGACAAATGGCACTTACGTTCGCGCCATTATCTTTGCGGTTCCGACGAGCTTCAGTGGTTCTAAGGGTTCAGGTGTGGATGTACCAGGTTTATTACTGGCAGGAGCGGGTTCTTGACTCAGAACCACCTATGTGAAAGAACGTAAGTTTCTCTGCGTGACAACACCACAATATTCTCTAACCTTGCCCACATGGCCCATCTTTCGTTGCCATAATTCTAAGGATTTTCTAAGAATGGCCTCTTGTTCTTCCTCCGTTCTTGCTTTGTCCTTGATTGCATACGTAGACGAACTCATGATCGCCCTGATAGCCTGCACGTCCGCGCATTTGCGTTCTTGAGTCTCGAGTTTCATAAAGTCCTCTACGACGCTGACGCCCCGGGCTTTCCAGGTTCCCAGCACATCTTCTCCCTTCACATACTTCTCCGACGTGTCAAGTCTCCACAACTCCTTTGCACTTCGTGTCAACGGTGGCACCAGCTTGACACTGAAGAATGCACTCGTTTTGCTCAGGACCTTGTTTGAGCTCATGAATGTGAGGAAGTTGCTGGGTGGTCGTGCATCTCTGCCCATTATAGACACCGCGATATCCATACTGAATAACACAGGGTCTGCGCAGGTTTCCACGTCCACATACCAGCCCAACTGCAGAAGTACCCGCTGTCCACTAGGCGTGACACGATTCAGAAGAATGGAATCATGGACACCAGAATCCCATAACGCGGTTGCAGAAAGATATCCCGTTCCGTCACGTTTGAATTCCACTTTTTGATCCTTCATCAGCTTCAACTCCATCAAGTCCTTCGATAGCGACTCTTGTATCCGTCCCTTCTCGTCCAACAACCTAACATTGCCCAAGCTCATCCTTGTTATTTTCGCCCAAGGAAGTTGCTTTCCTGAGTTTGACGTCAGTGAAAGGATCACGCGACGTTGAAGCCCCTGGTGCAAGCAGAATGCACCAGGATCGAGAGATCCCTGAGTGAACACTGGGACGGGAGAATACTCTCCATCCGATCCAAGTTCCGATACTTGACCCCAGGCAACAACGTCGTGATTCTGTTCCACAACGAAATCTGTTTCAGATCTTCGCATAGGTGGTAGTTGCGGCGGTGGAGCGAGACCATCAGATGAACTGGTTATTGACCTGTGCTCCCGCAACTCGTCCCATCGCTCAAGACGTTCGAGATATGTGGGTCGAACCACAGCATAGAACTCGATAGGAGCGTATCCATCACGTAGATATGCTGCCACCTTGTTGTTCACTGTGATTATAAAGGACTTCCGGAACTTGAGCTCTGATAGCGCCGATTTCTCCATATCCAATGGGCTTGAGGTATAGATCGTTTCGGAATCCACTTTCGTAACCTGACCCTTTTGAGTGGCAGCGTGAGAGCCCGTGAAGGAGGACAATCGGATTTGACAATGAAGGGCCGAAAAGTCTATCGACGAAAGACCTTTCACCGAATCAACGGTAAAGAAGAAGTTGAGCTTGCTGGTGCCTCCGGACCTGGTGCTTGGCATGGGAGAAGACGCGCGCGTCGATGGAGTGGAACTTTGAGGGGTGCCAACTTCTGGGACTTTGATGTCTACGCGACATGAACCTATAGCTTCAGCGGTGTACCGACAAAAGATGGGTAGTATTGCTGTTGACGACATTTTGCGAGAAAGTGTTGCTAGGGAAACTAGCGCACTCCCAACAAATGAGTAAGCGGGTGGATTATTGTCATAGAAGGGTTCAGATGGAGAGAAATGTCGAGAGTAGGCCGGTCGATCGATGTAACTGGTGAGGTTACGCATACGCTGTATCTGATGATTCAGCTTGTCCATCGACCAGATATAAATGGCGTTGTTCTTCTTGTCAAGAACCTTGATTCCAACATATGGTTGCGTAGACGCCAGGACGGGATCCGATACATCGCCGAATTCGGCCAGGCCAACGATGGGCTCCCGTGCAGAGGCTGGGGACGATAGAGAGCCACCTGATACAATAGTGAAATTGTACGAGACTTGCTCCCTGAGCTCCTTGCTGTTGCGTTTGTAATTAGCAATGCCTTGACTATTGTAACCTTTGTTGTCTTACCTGATGACATTCGCTTCCTTGAGCAGGACTGCTCCTGATAACACTTTCTCTGCCATCGAGAACGACCTATGACTTCTCCAACGATCCAACACCCTTCGAATCATCCTGAGTTGTTTTACTGTGTAGAGTGTCGGTTCGAACACTTCAAAGGCCTCCTGGTTCATTGCACCCTTCGACCTGAGCTCCAACAGCTTCTTCATCTGATTCTGGACCATCTTCAACTGAACCTCCATATGCTCCTTCTCGACTCTCAAATCATCCTGGTCGGCATCGGATTGCATAGCGTTGATCCGGTTTTCATACTCTAGCTTGGTCGCATCTAGGTGTCCCTGCACATCTCGGATGGTATCGTCCATCTCAGGACTAGCCGTTTCGAGACTGGTATCATCGGTTTGCCATGTATCACTAGGTGCCCTGTTCATTCCAGGTACGTCACTCCAAACATCATCGGTCATGCTGAAGTTGCTATCCGCGATTCCCAAACTACTTTCAGGACGCCCTTTGTCCCTCAAGCTCTTCAGTTTAGTGATTCGATCGAAAAGCTTGTTGAGATCTTCGTCTGGCAGACTCTCGAGACCCGGGTCAAGGCCGTGCAAACGCGCCAGTGCAGCTTCTCGTTGTGCGAATGTCCAGTCCGCATCATCTTCTTCAACAGATCCTCCCGGAGATGTTGGTCGTGTTGCAGGCGTACCGAATTCACCATTTAGATCGCTCGCTGATATGCTATTGTTTAACCTCGATTGTACGCGGTACCTCTGCTTGCGAACTTCTTCAGGATTGGTGAACCGAAATACATGGCTGTCACCTGCTTGTAGTGAGCATATAGACAGAGTCTATCTTTGAATAGAACTTACCTAGAATGATTCTATACCCAGATCTCAATTTATGAGGCTACAAGATATTACGTTGATATTTGTACTCAAGACACGAGTACGGGCTACTAACCTGGTCCGGAGGGATCTGTTTACCGTTAAGGAGCGTGATACTATCAGGCAAGGCATGCAGATAGACGACTCCGTCATTATTCTCGAAGTAACAATGCTCTTCAAGGATATTGTTTCCACTGAGACGAATGGCGACTGGCTTGTCGCTGTCCATTTGACCTACCTGCGCACCATCAGCATAATTCTTCAACTTGTTTGAGATAAAATTGCCAACTCACGACGGTCGTTCCAGTTTTCAATTGGTAGATCAAGCATTCGCTCATGAGAGGATCTTCGTTCTGCCAATGCAAGTCGGGGTTGTTGAGCACCAAAGCACTATTTTTATTGCTTCGCGAATTCTTACCAAGTTGACCAAGTGTGGCATCTAAGAAAACGGTAAGCATATGACGCATAACAAAAACAACGCACTAGTTTACCTTTTTCGGCGTATGCACACCAATGTTGTTCTTCTCTACGGTGATTCCCAGCTCTTCTAAAGCTTTTTCTCGCTCCTTGTGGACTTCCTGAGTTCTGGAAAGCTTCTCCTCCCATGTTTCATTCAAGGTTTGCATCAACTTTTCACTAGATTCCAGCTGTTCTTGCAATTCAGCTTTTGTAACAGTCTTGACTGTTCCATCTTTGGCTTGGAAGGTCACTTTCTGCATTGTTGCAGGTATTGTAGGGTCGAAGGTATCTTCGCCACTGGAAGAAGAAACCCTAGCTAAATACAAGAGTTAAGCCTAACTGAAATATCTAAACGAAGCAATGCAATGCTTACCTCGTAGCATCTCCAGTTCTTCCTTGAGTTCCCGCACAAGTTTGGCATTGGGATCCTCGTTGACCACAGCTTTATTCTTAATCTTCTTGGCCTGGTTGTACGTGAGAGTCAGCAATCACGATTTATCAATCCAAGAACAAGCTTAACTAACCTGGTCGGCATACCGCAAGGTACTCAATGTCTCGTCATAATCAGCTGGGGAGATAGCTGCAATCATAGCCGTCTTAGAGTTTCCTCCCAAACTGTCCTTGAGTAACCATGTTAAAACCTAGAGCATCACATTTGCATGATTAGCAACAGCGATCCACTGGTAAGTGCTAATCTTACTAACCGAATCACGATATGGGATGAATTCCGCATCCTTTGACTTCTTCCCTTTTGCCTTGGGATCACTCGCTAAAGCGAGGGCGGAAATAACCTTTCCAAGGGTCGTCAAGGATTTATTGATGTTGGCTCCTTCCTTCAGCCGTACACCCGAGGCACCCGTTGAGTTAGCTCGTTCGGAACCAGCCAAATCAACCAAGCTACAAATGATGAGATAAATCATTAAAATAAAGATGGGATGCCCTTACCTGATGCGTGACACTTTCTCGGTGTCGAGATTGGTTTCGGCATCATGACGTTTCTGGGTAAGTATAAGAGTAAAGACAGCGTGTGACCGAGACGAGCTAACGATGAAATCGTCATTTAATGGGTAAATAATAGAAGAAATATTTCATACGTTTCATTCATGTTTGTGGCAGCAATTGTACGTGCTTTGTTACCTTCGTCCATAAGATTCATCATGTCGTCATAGTTTGCAACTACAAGCCTGGACAAATCTTCGACATATGGGCCAAGACTGAAGAAACGAGCGAATTAGCTTTGGTGGTATGAGTAGTGGGGTGCTACTTACCTTGGGTGCTCTCGAACCTTGAGGTTTCCCTTATTCTTAGGGTTCAGTAGATCCCTGACCTTCTCGTTGTAAATTTCGATATATGAAACTTCGACTGTCATGTTGAGATTTGGGTCTTTTGCCATCTTATCTGCCGTTCGAACAAATAGTTCCGAGCATGTTAGAGGTATAATGCCTTTGTCGGCACCGTCTATGAAAAGGATGCACGCATAAATACCTCTTGTCGTGGAAAGTAAACATTAAAACTTACACCCCATCATACTGTAAGACTTTCCAGATCCTGCACAAATAAGAATGAGCCACCATTACTTAATAAACCTGTGATAGCGAGCAAAATTTCGATACCTGTCTGCCCATCTTGAGAGCGAATAACGGAATACTGTCAGCAACATCCCAAAACGAAAAGAAGACCACCACTCGCTCACATGCCAATATGCACGCGTTAAATCCTCCAAAACCATGGTCAAGTAGCTCCTTCCCTAGATCATCGTAGAGTGTTTCCTGACTGCAATAACCCGGCTCATCTCTGGGACCAGCGGACCAATACGACTTGTCGAAACTGAATGCCATAGTTTTCCGTTCTGTCGCGCGGCCAGTCGCTTGGGTATTGTCCGGAGGATCAAGGAATGTCTGATTCCCCTGCATCCTAATGAGGCCCTTCGCGCCTCGAGCGATTTCTGAGTGATATGAGAGACATATGGTGAGCGTGGTGCTTTCCTTGCGGATGGTAACTAACGAGAGCAAGCTAATTACCTCGACTGTTGAGGGGACGACATCTTACGACGACTTTGATGTTTCCGTCACCCGAGTCCATCGGGCTTTCCGCGTCAGTATTGAAGAGATATAAGAATAGATAGTCGCCGTCTTAGGAGCTCTCCACTTAAAGCGCGTCTGGTCGGTAAGGGGGTGGTCAACTTTAGAATCGCACAAGGAAATGTGATTTCTCGGAGGAAAGCCGGAGAACCTCAAACAGAACAAAATTTCTACAACCACCACAAGAACAACCAGAACAACGGAAGAATGAGGAACCTCAAATTTCATGAAAAGAAGCTACTAAAGAAAGTTGATTTGCTCAATGTTAGTGCCATATTGTTGATTATTGTTGAGACATTGGTTAATATTTGTGATAGTGGAAGGAGGATGCAAGTCAAAGGGAAGTCAAAGTAATACGCCGATATCACCTTCAAAATCGAGAAGACTATCACAAGTAAGCACGAGATTTACACTTTACATATTCATCAAGATTTAACCTTGGGTGTCCAGATACAATAGACTTTGCGGCTCCTTGAAAAGCTATGCCCATCGCCTTGCGTTGCTACCTGCTCAAGACCCATTTCGGTCAAAAATGCAGGCGCAGCTTCTCTCAAAGCTGTACGATATGGGAGTCTTGAACACCGATGCAAAACTTAGCGACGTCGATAATAAGATTACTGTGGCAGCTTTCTGCCGTCGCCGACTTGCCGTTGTCATGTGCCGAATGAAAATGAGTGAGACAGTTAGCGCTGTGCGTAATGGCGATATACACAGGTTGTTCAATTCATGGCTGACCACGTTTCCCTCAAGGCCGTCAAATTTATAGAACAAGGTCATGTACGAGTAGGCCCAGATACTATTACAGATCCGGCATACCTCGTTACTAGGTAGGGTTCTACTGTCGATCTAATGTTCTGATTTTGGTTGAATTAGTCCCCATTCCTAGACGTATGGAAGATTTCGTGACATGGGTTGATACGTCAAAAATTAAGCGATCAATTGCTCAGTATAATGACGAGGTAGGCTTCAATTGCGCTACTGCACCCAGACCGTTGCTTACACCACAAATCTCAGCTGGACGATTTCGACCTTTTGTGATGACCTGGGTTGAGGTGCTAAGGAAAGGTTGCTCAGCTATTCCTCGTAATGCTCCGTCATCCCTCATATCTAATCTGTATAGTACGCATGCCTTTTGTATAATAGATTTTTTTCTAGTGGAAATGGATCGAAGCGGGATCATCGGCCGATGTGTCATGAAGGGAATAGTAGAGTCTGATTACGCGATCATGTGTGCACGGACGGAGAAAGTCCATCAACCAATTTCACCTTTGACTAGATTGGCCTCATCAACGCCAAAACCAAATGTAAGTCGTGGATCTATAGTCTATGTATCAACTTGCACTCACAAGGCGGGATTTCGTGCAACTCTCTTCAACCTCGCTTCGTGTTGGTTTTGGCTTGATATGAATACTGACATTACTTTCATTATCAGAATCTACAATGGGTAGGGTCATCCGCGCACAGAGGCGATCGCATGCCATTGTGCGTAATTCACATCTTTGTTCTTGCGTGTTCCATGGCTAAGCCATGACTTTGAATAGTTCAAATCCCACACCCGATTGAACAAGGCCCCAGCTCGCCTGCGACCTCTGGATTACGCAGAGCGCAATGGATATATACGTGGTGTTGTAAAGGAGATTGTTCACGACTCCGGACGGTATGATTACCTGACTCAGCTGATTTATATCCTTCTGACCCCAATATCCAGAGGTGCACCCCTTGCTCGTGTCGTTTTCCGTGATCCATACCGCTATAAGCTCCGAACAGAGACCTTTATTGCAACTGAAGGACTTCACACTGGTGCCTTCGTATATGCCGGCAAGAAAGCTACCTTGTCCGTTGGTAACATCCTTCCAGTTGGCCAACTCCCAGAAGGTACCATCATCTGCAACGTAGAAGAGAAAGTAGGAGACCGTGGAGCTCTTGCTCGTACATCCGGAAACTACGCAACAGTTATTGGACACACCCCTGATGACAACAAGACTCGTGTTCGATTACCGTCTGGAGCGAAGAAGACGATCAGCGGAAGCGCCAGAGCTACTGTGGGCATTGTTGCTGGAGGTGGACGAATTGATAAGCCCTTACTTAAAGCCGGTCGTGCATATCATAAGTTCAAGGCCAAGCGTTACAAGTATGTCTTGCATAATTCGAACAAAATGCGGCACCTAATTCATGTTATTCCGCAGCTGGCCTCGTACTCGTGGTGTTGCTATGAACCCCGTCGATCACCCTCACGGAGGAGGAAACCATCAGGTTCGTCATTCGACACGCCCTACTGTATTGCTTGGTTTAACATTGTACTATAGCACATCGGAAAAGCTTCCACCGTTGCAAGGCACGCTGTTCCTGGTCAAAAAGTCGGTCTTATTGCTGCCCGCAGAACCGGTTTGTTGCGCGGTTCCGTCAAGGTCAAGGAGGCATAATCTGGTATCACCGAACCTTGTGCCGTTCCTCTTTACACTTTACTTTCGCTGTATTACCTTCCATCAATGCCAATTTATGGTCTTCATAAGATTTCCCATCATTCCCGTGGATCCGCTTGAGAGCACCTTGGCCCATCAATGCGAATAAATTATCTTCTGAATGTTTTCACACTATTCAAAGGAAATGGGTAGGCGCCAACAATGGATGCAAAGTCCGGAGCATGAGAAAGAGGGCTGAGCGATTTGGGTTGTCTCTCCTCAGGCGCTTGCTAGAAATCGTGATGCGAGTACAAACGTCAACTGAGGAAGACCAATCCCTATTGAATGCTATCATACAGTCGTCGGGCAACCGATACGAAGTAGGCTAGAATAACGAAACAAATATGGTACCTGGATTGTTGTTTCTCGAGTGAATTAAGTGGAGCTTGACAGCTTGTTGTGCCTTGTGTGACTCATCCGCAGTCGGGTTCAATTCCTTCTGGAGGAGGAAAAAGGCAATGAAAGCTGCACTACATTCAATCCACCTAGCCCATTGAATCGATTGAATATCTTGAAAAACCACAACCTCGACGCAGATAGGAGGTGGTCCGTGCGAGGATGGTTGAAATGGGATAGAAGGCGGTTCGTTGGGTGGTTAATTCACCCATTTCTTCTCTTCCGCTTCTTCTTTCTTTGACCACCGTTCCAGCTGTCAGATCACAAACTCGAGAGGTCGGAGGTTGCGCTCTATCAACTCCCTGGCTGTTCGGAGTACCTGCAGTTAAGGCTTGGTCCTTGGGATAGAAGAAACACTGGCAGTTCGCGCATCGACATCCTCGTCCTCGTCGGCAGGTCACATCAAGAGTGGACGACTGGAGGTGAGTGCGCTAGTTTTATTCATCGTTACGTCTGACTACTTTGGTGGTTACTATCTTTTAGGATGAATCGTCAAGAATCCAGGCTGAAATGCCTCACTCTCTTCCTGCCTATTTTTTTAAATTTTTTTTCGTGGCCGAAAAAAACCTCGCTTGGATGGTACCCAGCCACCTTGGAGTGTCTGACGGCGTGGAGCCTGTTGAAGACCGGCGGCGGGAACACACTTGGGACTTTTTTTCAGTTATAGCTCAACCGTGTATACAGGTAGATTCAAAAAACTACTTGTCCCCCACCCGACTTTTCACTTGACCCTAGATAGATAGAACAACTGTTTGTAGTTTGACTTTTGGCTCTTTCGTCCTAACATAACGGTCAAGCCTTGTAGGTATGTGTTAGTCATGAAAATGGGACCACTCGCTATCGTTGTTGACCCACATAGCAGCGGAATTCGACCGATCTGCTTGATGGTTTTCGACAAGCTCATGTGGAGCTGTTTACCGCAGGCTTTGGGGCCACCGTTGTGCCAGTTGAGTTCAGGGGTACCATCTGGCTGGCGGAAGTTTCCGATGGTCAACTCCTTCAGTCAGGTAGCTGGTCGATGTAGAAGACGCTCCAATGACGGTTATATTTGCTGCCCATCCAATCGGCTACAGAGACTCGTGAAGTCACCAACCAGCGGTACATCACTACAAGTACGCCTGGTGATCGTATTTACCGCCTGTATCATGCGGAGATCGTCAGTAGGCTGTAGTCTTGTATTTGTTCAGGAACCTGGAGCATCGGTCATACCAATTTTAGAAGCTCACATGTTTCAATCCGACTCCACCATGGCTACCATTCTTCTAGAGGCGGTGACCTCTTGGGAATCCTCAGTCAACAAGTTACATTCACTCGTTAAACAGTACGATGAATCTACTAGCAATCTCGTTACTTCCCTTCGTACTCAGGCCTATCGACGCGGTATCGAGGGCAATATATTTGGTGTGGTGGAGTCAGTCATCGAGAGAATCAATGATAAATTAGCCAGTCTCACGGAGATGGAAGAGAGACTCGAGCGAATCAGAGTCAATCTTAATGTTTGTCTAATAATGTCCGTTAAAAGCCATGTATTAACGTTCATCTGTAGCGCTGTCGTAACACATCCAAGAAGCTCAGTCCCATTAGTCGAATTCCTCCGGAAATCCTCTCGTATATCGTTACTCTTGGACAAGAGGAGGATGATGAACTGGCTCGGAAGGATAAACAATTCCTGGATACAGTATGGCACCCAATCCCTACAACAACATTGCCGGGAGTTAACAACGTTCCCGAAGGAGTTGACCCAGAAGACCTCGAGTACAAGCTATACAGCTACAGACTCTCCAGACCACGTCATTTTCCAACACTCTTCTCACATGTTTGTCATGATTGGCGCAATGTGGCCCTATCAACAGCTACTTTCTGGAGGAAAATATGCACTTTCAGTGGGATGGAAAGAGCGAAAGAGTACCTATCTCGATCGAAGGAATGCCCGTTGGAAATTATTACCCAGGTTTATTTAGGGGCTTATGGGATGCCAAGTTCCTGGCAAACTAGTTCGGAGTTCATGGCAATCCAGGAGAACGCTTCACGCGTCATGTCTCTGGATATGTCTGCACATCGTCCAGGTGACGTAGTCCTGACCTTGGATGAACTTGCAAAAGCTTCCCCTCTTCCGCCGATGCGTCATCTCAAACTACACATGATGGTGTTTCAGTCGTTAACTTGCTTAACACCTTCAAGCCCAGATCTGCAGTATGAGGATCTCCTTGCCGGGATCCAAAGTCTTGATCTCCGCAACTTTTTTTTTCCGTGGCATAGCGTGGCATATGCCGGCCTCAAGGAACTTCGGCTTTCTGGGGTTAGCGCAAGCGCTCATGATACGTTTGCGGTGCTCACTGCTTCTCCCCTCCTCGAAAAGTTTGTAATTCATGTTGCCTTAATAATTCTCGTAGCACTGAAAATGATCACTCTAAACAGTCTCATACTGGAAGATAGCTTAATGTCAGACCCAGCGGCTGGGTTCCCTGGGTCAATATTACTGAGGAAACTCCGCACACTGGAACTGTCCAGTGCAGTGATAAACAGTGACCAGGACCTCAGTTTCGATGGCCTCCTCTCCATGCTTCATGCTCCCAACATTGCCAATCTATCGATGGCTCAAGTTGACAACTGTGGATCCGCTTTGGACAGCTTCATTAAACGTTCGTCATCTTCCGACCCTCTCTTGGGAACAGAAGTCCAGGACTCGAAGCTTCAAGTGCTCAATCTCCGGTTTATCCAAGACATTGATGATGCCATGTTGATGCGTCTGTTTAGTTCCACGCCCAATCTCATTGACCTCACCATGTGCCGTTTGGCCGGATTGACCGATTCAGCCCTGTTGTCATTGTCGGTATGTGATGATGGATGTGTTGGACTGCGTCTACTACCGAAGCTGAAAGCGCTCCGTATCACGTTTTGCAATGGCATTACTTCACCAGAGATAGTGAAGTGTGTTATTCAATCACGCCTGGATGCGTATGAAAACTCGGAAAATGGAGTCAAGATTGAACGATTAGTGCTGGCACAATCCGCGATCAACCGGACTGATGTAGGAGAATTGCGATCTTGGTTGTTCCAGAATGTCCGATACGTCCTATATACCCAAGATCCACCTCTCCCACACTTTGGAAATGAGGTAGAAGAGGAAGGAAATGAGCAATAAAATGAGGAACAGTTGTGATTTGATCTACTTGCGATACATTGTAATAAATTGAATCCATTGTTAATAGATAGTATTTCTAACTGCGATGTCATAGGACCCCATCGTACTTGTCTCTCTGATAACTTCGCGTGATTTTATAGTATCCCTGTTTAGTCTTGCTCGTATTCAACCATAAGCTCCATTACTCGGAGGGTGATTTCGTCTATTGGAAATCGGAGATGCATGCCCAGGCACCTGTCGATCACTCTCATGGAGGAGGAAACCAGGGGTTTCGTCATTCGACGTGCTATTCCATGTTACACGATTTGACATTTATCACAGCACATCGGAAAGGCTTCCACCGTTGCAGGGCACACTGCTCCTGGTCAAAAAGTCGGTCTTATTGCTGCCCGCACGCAGAACCGGTTTGTTGTGCGGTTCCGTCAAGGTCAAGGGGACATAAATATGGTGTTAACCTTGTGCCCTCTACACCTCACCTTTGCTGTATTACCTTTCATCAATGCTGATAAGTTATGGTCCTCACAAGAGAAAGAGGGCTGTACTAATTGGCTACAGAGCCCCATTCATGAAGTTGCCCACCGGTGGAATATCAGTACAGTTACTTTGAAGTATGCCGGGTGATAGTACTAATTGTATCCAGTCAGCATGCTGTAGTAGCCTTGTATTTGTTCAGGAACCTAAGCATCGTTGATACCAATTTTAGAAGCTAACGTGTTTCAACCCGACTACCAACATGGCCACTATTCTTCTAGAGGCGGTGACCTCTTGGGAATCCTCAATCAATAAGCTGCATTCATTCATTAAACAGTATGATGAATCC
>WSUA01000116.1:29836-41039 GCA_019633455.1 Tulasnella sp. 419 | reverse complement strand
ATACCAAATTTTGGCTGATGATAGAAAAGCCTTGCCATGCCCATCTGTGGAAGGGGTTAGAGTCGAATATTCCGGGTACCACTATAAAGACATACTCGTTGCTTTTCTCCTCCACTTAGTACATCTCTCCACTCTTTTCTTGTTGACCATCCGCCTTCTCTGTCTGGCAAATATTCTAGATGCACGACCTTCAATATCTCCATCAAGTCCTCAATCGTTTTTCCTGATTTCAAGTACTGGGGGTAGGAGTGAGGATAAATGATTCTAACATTGAAAGGATTAGCTGGACCGTCTGATTGGGATTGGTGGAGTGATACGTACTGGTCCAATAGGGTTCCAGCAACCATGTAAGCTCGTTGAGGAACAACGAAAACTCCTTTCACTCCACGTTCCGGCCGCTCGATCACATTTCCATCACCTGCCCAGAGACCTGCCAATACCCGTGCAATAGCCGTCTTCCCGACACCGTTCTATGCAAGATATCAGCAAGTCAAAGAGAAACCATGATAAGTCTATACTCACAGGTCCTGTTATCATAACATGTTCTCCTGGTCTAATAACAAGTCTCAAAGAGTCTACCAGTGGTTCATCATTATTGGGCGGCCTGATATCGACATCGTTGATGGCAATCTTAGGGTTTGCTTTCTCCTCTACCCTGTCTGGGTAATTGAAATCGGGTAACGGAGGTAGGTTGTGGAGGGTGGAGAGTAAGGTGTACATCCGTGTGGTCAGACCCGCGAGTTCGAGGAGGTCCTTGTAGGCATACATCAATCGACCACCGGCATCGGCAAGAGAAATCAAGAGCCTTCGATTTGAGATATAATCTGAGGACAAAAAGTAGCGTGAATAGGTGTGATGATACGCTTGTGTTCGGAAATTTTGCTTACCTTCAGTACGTTTGGCAACGGCATCGTCCACTACATTTTCTGATTCTTTGATGAAAGTACTGCCACCGGATGCCGTTGCAGTAATAGAGCTTGGGTGTGGTTCTGTCTGCACCCCTATTGTTCGCCTTTTGCTCAACAATACTGGTATAGATATTAGGCAATAGCCAGCAGCAGACCAGAGATACTTGATGACGTAGTCCTCAGTCCATTCATAAGCTATACGAATCTTGTAGATCGAGTTGACGTGTTTGATCAGCCGGAGATAAGCTCGCCAGAGGATGTGCTTCTCGCGCAAACCACCGTTATAGAATCTGATTTACGGTGAGTGAGAAAGGGCTGTTCAACATTTAGAGGCGTAACTTACGCGACCTCTTCTGCCTCACGTCCGACCCTTGCAACACCAGCCCTATATTCTCCTTCAAGTCTAGCTTCGACTGCTGCTAATCTCCCGAATGCGGGCGTTACTGCACGCAATATGCTTGCAGTAGCGAAATAATTTCCAAATAACAACACAGTGCCTATCGAGAGACAAATGAGTAAGTAATTTCGACCACCAATAACAAAGTGTGTTTTACCTGCAAAGCCTAACGATCGAGAGAGTTGAGCAGTAAATATGAACATATCCAACGATGGCTTCATAAGATTTCCACTATTTGCGATGATAGTGAGATTATGTCCACAAGGATAATAATTGGAAGACACACTAGAGCGCTGCAAGAGATTCACAGAACGATGCAATATCTGTAGTAATAAAGCTGATCAAGTAGTTAGAATCCTATCAAACGGAGCTCTTGATATGGTCAACTTACTGATCAACACCCTCCAATCCACCCTCTTGGCCTACTCTGTAGTATCGTAGGTCGGGTGCAGAGCTTAAATATAAATCATGAGTGTAACGAGTGAGACGAGTTCTCATGTGTAGAGATAGCTTAGATTGAAGATGGCGGATCATGGAGTTGGTATAGGTGGATGGAACTGCCAAAGCAAACCAGAGGCCCAACCCCCTAAGAAAACCTTTTCCATCTGCACTGACCTTGATGGGTGAAATAGATATCAGCATATATATGACTAGTTATACAGTTCACCTTACCAGAGAGCGTACGATTTTTCCATCTAATCGAGCGACTCCTACGCTGAGAACGGTCCGCAAGACCAAGAAGGTTGAATGAAGGGCCACAATCCAGACTTCTTTCGAGTACCAGCTTGGAAATACGATGCGAAGAATCGCAGCCAGTTGCTTTAGGAAGTTTTTGTCGACGCCTGGCCGCTGATCATGGACCAAAGGGAAGTGCTTGGCATGTTTGGCGAAGGTGTCGGGCGAAACGGGTTCAATGCGGACCTAGTATTCGCATGGTCATGAGTAAATGCTACTGTTGTGCTGTATCAATATACTTACTTTTGATATCCTCCCTTGAAAAGGAACCAACAGGGTTCTGCTACCATCTTGTTCTTCGTAATACAGCTGCTGCTGAGCTTGATCCAAGTCGGACTCTGATGCTCTTTGTTTATCCAAGGATGACAGAATCTTGGAACTTAGACGACCTCTTATGAGAACAAGAGTGGCTACAAGGACCAGCAGGGATTTCTGAGCTGAGGGGTGCATGTGGCGCGGTGACAGTGAAATAGCCATGTTGTTGAGGATCGTGATGACAAAACCTGGGTCGGATCAAGTATGATGCACGAATGCGCCTTCTACAGATTCCAAGTCTTCACAGTGAGCTGCTAGTCCAGATCGGAGGGATGCGATGTGTAGACGACGCTGTCACTAGATGAATGTGAATGTCATTTCACGTGATAAAAGCGGTCCGGACTGCAATCACCCGGAAAGCTCTGTCCCACGGCGAAACTTGATCAGGATTCAGAACGTAGAATCCGTTGCAGAGTTTGGTTGTGTTTACAAGAGTCGGGTATAAACATACCTCTGGACCGGAAGTATGTCCGACAAAGGACCCTTGCCCTTGCGGATGGATGAGTCTAGTTCCAGCAAATCTTCTCCATGTGGGTCGTAGACATTCTGAAGGGGTCTTCCTTGTTCGCGAGCTGTCATATCGCTCTGACCACGTGACTCAGCATGGCATCCATTATCTGGTCAAATTACAAGGTAATGATCCATTTTTGTTGAGCAGGTCTGATCAAAGTGGACATTAAACTGGCTATGAGCGGTTATCTAGGTCCTCGATTTACGATCAGAGATGCGCTTCATTAGCATTTTACGTTTTCGACTCGATCACGTGTCTCAGCTTGATCCCCCATTTTTCTGTCCTAATTTGAGAGGTGATCATCCGATTTCTCCGAGCGGGTTTGGTGGAGATAAGTAGCGGATTGGACTTGAACGATTATCCGAGCTCATGGGCCACAATCAATTGAAGCTGTCCCTCGTTTGGTATCTTTGAACGCAGTGACCACTGAGTTTTACCCTAAGAGGGATGATACCATTGACCAGGGGATGGTTGGTCCATTCAATTCATTCCCAAGCAAGAGGGAATATGTTTCATTTTTATCCGCCTTGCTCAGCGTCGGAAAGAGAATATCGATCGATCGATTTTGTATCCCTTACACTATCCCTTTTGAAGTTATCCTGCCGCCTAGATCACTCTCGTCTATCTCTCATCAATTCGTCTTACGGCTCAAGACCCCTGAGACCTTCACGTTCGGTAATTGTTGGTAGCGGTCTCTGTATTTATCTGCAATTGAACCCCAATTATCTTAATAAGGAAGTGTGATTTCTAACAAGAACATCGCTTTAACATTGAAAGCAGGGCTTCGCTAATAGAAAATTAGAAAAATTCAAGTAGTAGAATCCGACTCAGCCTAGCAAAGTTGCTAGATGTTTCGCACGGATGTTTGGATAACTTCTTAGTACATACTACCGCACTGGCAACCAGCGCTCCGATGATATTTGGCACTATCCTTTTCCCCGTGTTGGTGAATTTTTGCTCACTTTAAGGGGACTAAAGGTAAGATTCTTTAGACGTGAAGCTTGCATTTGCCAGTTAAATCGAAACTCTCAACATCTCCCTACTACTGCCCTGCAGCCCTGCTGCATTGATTTCATTGCAGCATGTGGAAATTTGAGAGATACACTGCTCACATACAGATATGAGACAATAACCATTTCTGGTTATGACATTGCATCGTCGAAAACACGACCAGCGGACATTCTTGCCTAGACTGAAAACTGCACACATTTGTTTTACAACTCAATCAGAATTATCCGCCCGGAATCAATTTGGTCTCGAATTGCTTACCTTTCCGACTTCGATCGTCGGGAATGTGCTACCCGCACCCACCTCCTTCATCTCACCAACTCCTTAATCCATCCGCTTGCTTCGCATTACCCAAAGGTACCCGCTGAATGCTGTTTGCCAGACTCGCTGCCGAAAGGACGGCGCACTCATGTTGCGTAACCTGGAGCGAGGGAGGGAGGGCGGAACGAGTTCTTCGCCTCCACTTGATCCTGATCCGTAGCGCTGCTAGCGCTCCTTAGGGCATTGGCGCATATAAAGGTTCTCTTCCATCTAAGCCCAGGATCTCTCAACTCTTTAATAGCCTCTCAGGCTTCCTGTCGTTCATTTCTAATCTTTAATCGTGATCACCGATCATGTCTAGCTCTTTCACTCGATCTCTACTCCTCATTGCTCTTGGATATGTCCTCACAATAGGTGATGTTGCACTTGCGGCGCAGTGTAGCAAAGGATATTACAACAAACTTGTGAGCGGCAACTACGTGTGCACCCCTTGTCCGGAGGGTTATTATCAGCCAAGTAAGTAGCCGCAGATACTCAATTCCAATATTTTATTGACTGACTCCTGACTCTCTTCAGATTCCAATAGTTACACCACATCATGCACCAGAGCGCAACCAGGTTAGCATCTATTCCTGTCTTTTGCTGATTTTGCCTCATCAAGATTAACCGGGTTGATCTTTAGGGTGGTACGCTGACGGCAGTTCTGCTGCCAAAGAACAAAAGAAGTGCGGGAAAGGTGTGCACTCTACTTCTATTTCCACCAACCCATCTAATGAGTTAATCTACTTAGGTTTTTACTCTCCTGGGGGCACCTCATCTTGCACTCCGTGCCCAGCTGGGACGCAATGCATTTCAGATACCAATGACCAGCCACAACTGTGCTCACCAGGGCAATATCAACCCAATTCTGGAGCTGCGACAGGGAATCGATGCCCCAATTGTCCCAAAGGGGAATTTAATAATTAGTAAGTCATTTGATACACGTCCTTGAATGCTTGCTTACTCTTTGATTCAACCGCTAGTCATGGTGCAACTTCTTGTTGCAAATGTTGCCACGGATATTACAACGATAATGACGGTCAGACTGGATGCCAGAAGTGTTCCGATTATCCAAAGTTCGGTGGACCAGTTGGCTCAACATCAAAGAATTCTTGCACTGTATCAGGTGCGAACCTGGTACCTGCGACTTGCAAACAGGATAGAGGGTCGGAGGTTTGCCGTAAGTCAAACGTCCTAACATATCTTCAGGCGCTGCTCATTATTTCATTTTCTTAGCCCCTACTTCGGGTGGCGGCACGAATCACCCGAGACGTCGATATCTCAAGCCCAAATGTGCCAAAGGATTCAAGCGCTGCGCAGTATTGCATGGTCGTGTAGCCTATGAGTGCATCGATGTGGCCAATGACCTGGAGTAAGTTGATTTTACTCGGATTTATGTCCATATCTAATATATATCGTTCACTGTAGGTCATGTGGCGGCTGCATTGACTTCACTAATTCGCCTACCAGCGGACGCGATTGTACGTCCATCGAAGGAGTCGATGCGGTATCATGCATTCAGGGCAAATGTGTTGTTCGTGAGTATATCGTCTCATTTCTTTTTTGGAGCTCATTCCCCTGATCTAACGATATATTACAACAGAATCTTGCCAGCAGGGCTACGCGATGACACTGGGTGGAAAGTGTGTCCCTGCACTCCAAGTTACCAATTTAGTATCACGGGTTCGCAACAAGCACCGCAGGCATGTCGAACAGTAGTCCCCCTTCGAGATGACGAACATTCCTCCTTTCCTTCCTCCTCTTTGCACCTCATCATCCCCCCTAAACATTCATATGTATCAAGTCAAAACGCCACCTTCGCTTTTTAATGTCTAAACTGTCATTCTTTTCGGACTCCTCTCCTTTGCATTTAATATTAATGGGCATTAGGTAGTCCCTTAAACTTTCGTTCGTTTGACGTGTATTCCTTGCGGAGAAATACACAGACACCTTCCCTTACTTCTGTGGCTTACCGAGGGACTCCCCCAAATCGACGTTCATATGTTGCCACTTCTTCCAGCTTACCATCTTAAGGCTAAATTGACACACAAGTCAATTCAACTTCAGTTTTCAACATTTGGTGGGGAACTCGAGCAACTTTGATGATGTAAGACGCATGTGGTGTAGCATCTCGTAAGTTTCGTAGGTGCGGTCTAAACCATAGCCGAAATGCCGTTATTACCCATTTGGAGTGGAGAGGAACATGTAGTTGGGAGGCGCTTAGCGCGTTCTGCCTGTGAGCAGATAAGTAGGTCCTCGCGATTTTCTATTTTGAGCTCGACTTGTTGATGGGGGATCCATCGGGAATTACACTTTACACCTTTGTCTCGGGACCTTCAAAGGTCTCGAAATGACACCACGAAAGGATCAAGTCACCTATTTACTGCCATTCCCCGCTCAGAATGGTCAATCGAATGAGGGGCGTTGACTGTTATGGTCTCGGGTCTCGTAGTCAAGGAAGGAAGGGGTGGTTGGATACTACGAACAAACAACTGCGGACCAAATTTTTGCTCTCCAGAGCCAAATCCATCCAGACCTTTGTCCTCCGAAGGCCTCATTGATGATTTCCTTACGTGTTCTAAAGAATCCGTTTCATCTCAGTGCTTCTTACAATTAGCCCTTGGTCCTTTTGAGCCACTTCTGGGCAATGACGTCGTACTTCAAGCCACAGCCTGGAGCAGGGAATCGTTGACAAGTATTGACATGAGAGACAAGACTAGATACTTTTGGAATGTGCAATGTCAATAAATCAGGGATCACTACCAATCTTGCACCCATTCAGAATTTTAGGCCCATCTTATGCGCCATCCTTCCCCTGATTGGTTTCCACCCACCTGGAAAGATTTGTCATTCTGTATGATGTCCAGCATGCCGGCCGCGACCTAGGTTTGAAGATCATGCTTCTCAGAGAAGCCTGATGTTGATTGTTGCACTTCTCCAGGATCTTCACGGCCGCGTGTCAAATGGGAACGGCATAGGTATAAAGCTGCTCGTTACGGCGATTGTGTTCCTACACCAGCAATTTTTTTCTCCTCTCTTTGGACTTAGTCCTCCTTTCTGTCTCTCTTTTCACTCACTGTCCTTTCAGTAAACAATCAGCATGCTTAAATCACTCGTGTTCATCCTTCTTTCTACAGCCCTAGCAATTCCGCAAGTCTCTGCGCATGGTAGTAGTGGTGGTAGCAATGCCCCACAGCGATGTGGAAAGGGTGAATATAACAAGTTGCGTGGCGGAAAGTACTACAAGGAGAAATGCCCAGATGGTTATTACCAAGATGGTACGCATCATTGCTGGGTTTACAATCACCTTACTTGACTTACGCTCCCGCAATCTACTAGATGATAAGCATTTTGGCACCTTCTGCAAGGAGGTTCAACCTGGTAAGTGATAACACCGTTCCTTTCCACTTCAGATGTCTAATCACAATTATGCGCAGGATTCAAGGGAAACAAGGACCGCGGAGCTGATTGTCAAGAGAAATGTGGCCCAGGTATGGTTCTCACTTCCTGCCCATGATAGTCCAATTACCGACGTCGTTCTAGGCAAATACTCCATCGGAAAGACGTCTTCCTGCTCCAACTGTCCTCCTGGACATCAGTGCCCTGGCGAGACCAATCCCTCTCCAGAGCAATGCCCACCAGGTACATTTCAAAAGAACTCAGGTTCAAGGAAGCGATGCGAACCATGTCCTAAAGGAGAATTCAGCAACATGTAGGTCTTCATCACATCTTGCTGTACGCTTGTGTTGAACTTTTTTCTCAGCTGGGGTGCTACATCCTGCTGCGAGTGCTGCCGTGGCTTCTTTAATGAAAAGACCGGACAAACATCTTGCGACAAATGCCCTAGTCAAAAGCCTGGAGGACCCAGCGGCTCGAAGGATAAGGACAACTGCTCCACGTTCGGAGGAAACAAGTCACCTGATACTTGCGAACAAAAGGATCGTAAATGCCGTATGTGATGTTATCTGTCCTTATCATCAGTAAAGACTGACAAGACGCCGCAATATAGCCAATCCCGAATGCAATCCTGGTCCTTCACCTAAGCCCAACAACCCACATCGCCGTGATGTCCACAACCGATGTGCAAGAGGCTACAAGCGCTGTGCTCTTCTTCACGGCCGCGGAGGTTTCGATTGCGTCGACATTGCCAATGACGTCGAGTTCGTATCATTCGTGCTTGTCCCAAGTAAATCTTTCTCATTGATTTTCGTGTAGGTCTTGCGGTGGCTGCATTGATTTCACCAACTCGGAAGGCAGTGGAAAGGACTGCACTGCGATCGAAGGTGCCAACGATGTACAATGCGTCAAGGGTCAATGTGCTGTCCGTAAGTACTATTTTGGTCTCGCAATCTGGACTGCCGACCTAATTTGTCTTCCAAGGCTCTTGCAAGCGTGGTTATGTCTTGAACGCAAGCGGTGGTTGTGACCCAGCACTCGTCATATAATCTCCGGACGCCAATTTACCGACATGGTCGGCGGAAATGAGATTGATGCCTTCATGACCCCTCTGACACCATTCTTTCGTTTTCTTTTTGGCTGCTTCTTGTCGATAGGTGTATGGACCTTTTTCTTGTTTACTTTATTTTTCGACTCATGTAGGTGTCGAGATTGTCTTGCAGGATATTTCCTCCTGTCGCCTGATCCTCAGCGAACATTGCATTTTTACATTGATCCATCTCTGTGTTTGGGAACGAAGAGGTTCCTCGCCAATACAACTTTTCCTCAGCTCTTGCAATTAGAAGGATCAATTTGCGCTTGCTTGCATCAAGGGACATGGAATCCAGTTGTTCAGGATAGTATCGTTGTCTCAGGGTTCAATTGAATCAGCTCGAAACGATCATTACCTGCTTCAGCCCATGAACAACTTATCAACACCACGTTCCCCATCCTAAGTATCTTCCCTTCTTCTGATCCCTTTGATACAAGCAAAGCGGCGATCAGACACTAGGATGCGTCAGACGAAATGACCGTCTAGTAACTCCGTCTGGAATCATCTGTGAACGATTGTTCCTGCATATTGCCACTGCCAACACCACAATTATGGTATATCTCACAGAAACGCCCCGAAATCGACCCATAACTGCATTAGTTTAACTGGGAAGCTTTGATGCCCTGCCACATATTCCGTTATTAGATGCAACAACCCGTGGCCTCTAGGTGTCATCATCGGCTTCAAACAGTTTCTACATAATCAAGTTCTCAGATGTTTCAATATTATCGGGTTCTGGCTCATGCCTGGCATAATATGCTAGACAATCAGGGTCATTTATTTCTGCAACTGTGGATCGAAGGGGGACTCCTCCTTCATATACTACCGTAGGCTTCAGGAACTAGAGGCATACCGACGCAAAAGGTCGCACTGCCATTGTATCGATTTTATCTAGTCAAGTCTACACCGGATCGAGTGTCTAGGATGTTTCAGCGTTGAATCGCGTGCGATTGTCCAAAGACCAGGTGTTTTGAAACAACGGTTCATCATGTGTCCAACAAAACATGGAATTGACCCGAACCACATGTTCCTCACTCAGCTTTTATCGTCTGGACAGATGCAACAGCGTGTTACGTTGTTGTGTTGTTCGGATTAAGAGCTGGTGTTGTTATTGAACTAGGCATAAAGACGTAACAGACACCATTGTCACTGCCCTTGTCTGGTTTCGGCCTAATTAAAAGATCAACGATTGCTGTTTCAACAGTCTCTTCTTTCCCCCTTGCTCCTATATTTCTGATTTTGGTACTTCTATCCACATCATTACATCGTGATCGTTGTCGGGAACAACCCTTGTCACTCGTTTTTCACTTTCTTTATTAACATGCATATAATACACACGGACACACCCAGACTTTTCAGAGCAGCGATCATCTTCTTCTTTATGTTGATCTGCTTAACAAAGGCTTCGCCGACGGGTACTACTCGTGTTACAAATGCGGAGCGATTTGCAAAAGGGCTTCCAGTATGTATTCCTTTACCCCGCTTTCTTCTCAAATTACAACTCAACCCATCTGACTGGTATAGCCCGCAGTTCCTCAGGGCTTTATCAAAAGAAATATCGGTGGCGTAGTACGATTTGTGCCCGGTCAGCGACGAGAAACTGGTAAGGTTCTAGGGCAATTTGTATGAAATGTGAGGCTTGCTCACGTCGTCAAACCACAAAAGTACCACGGACAATCCCTTCCGCAGCTCCGGCAGTCTCATATTCTGGATCCATTAAGGTCATTCGCCGCACTTCAGGGGAAGTCCTTGGATTCATTGGCAAAAGATTTGACAAAGAAAGGTAAGGCGCCGATCATCGCCTGTACGTCGTTACCGACTAAATTCAAGTATAGGCTATACACTTTGGCTGCGAGCAAATCTCGGAGACTAATTGTCCAGTTCACGACTGCCTCTGGTGCTCCTTTTGAGATTAAGGCCCAGGTATGTACAATTTCACCATTTCGCGGGAACATAGCTGATAGTTTGAGGCTTAGAATAACCCGAAGACGGACTATCCATACCTTGGCTTTGCTGTCGGTAGTGCCGATAATTTTCGGGTCACGTCACTTTTGGTAGGCATCAATGCTGGTAGTGAGTCGGTCTACCATCTGAACTGTCTTTGATCGAAATACTCATTTCTTGAAACTTGCTGAATCTGGAATGGTCAAAGATAGTACCTCTCAAGAGGATCAGGACAGAGATGGCGAAGTAGAAGAGACAGATGTCTGGACATTCAATCCTTCGACCTACCACCTCAGCCCTATATGGGCTAGTTCAGATGCATGTACGTATTGGAAATTTGGTAAAGAGTAATTGAAACTGACGAGTAATCGCCTTTAGCCAATACTACTCTGACTTTATTCCATAGCGAACTCGGAGTAAGGAATTTCTGGTATCCATCAATGATTACCTGACTAGAACATGATTAATTCTCAGTACTTCGGATTGACAAATGACTTGAACAAGCTTATGCGGGAAACCGGGAATGTCGCTGACGAAGTTGTGAGCATGATCACAGTTACAATGATTCTATGATGTTGCTCACTCGTTTTCCCTAG
>WSUA01000116.1:7567-29655 GCA_019633455.1 Tulasnella sp. 419 | reverse complement strand
CCCAATCACTGCCGTATATTTGACTGTATTCATGCTTCGTCGGAATGGACCATAATCAGCATCTTTTGCGTGATCCCGATACTTAAGGTTCCTTCTGTCATAAAAGACTCCTACTGGTTTGACCATACCAATAGAGGTCAAGTTATATTGAGCGAAACTAATTAACATAAAATACTGCAGAAGATGAATTTTGGTATTATTATAGTCCTTGATAGCTAGAGAATCGATGGTTTTTGCTCATCCCCACGAGTTAATCAATGTGCCCAAGGCGCATTATTCCAGGATGATTGAAGTAGTCCTGGAGCTCCAGAAGTGACCGAGGGACGTCGAGTTGAATAAAAGTTGCACATTATTGAGGACCCAGGAACCTCCACCGGCGGAAGTACCAAACCAGGAAACATCCCTGGCAGACTTGTTATCGGTACCACGATATTCTGGGGGAGGATATGAGCCGCGCCACCGCCTATGAAGTCGATCTTTGTCTGTGCCTGTAATGAGGGTGGCATAAAAGGCTGTGCTAACGAAGCACAGTTGGCGGGAACGTATGGCTGTCCTTCTGATTTATAAGGTAGTGGAGTAGGTCCTTCCCGAGGCACGAAAGGTTTGGACCAATGACCGATATCGTCTTTGGGGACAAATGGGATCCTTTCTTTTTGTGAATCATCCTTGGTGGAAATTTTGTAGGGAAAGGACGAAGTTGCGGGTATGGCTTGACCGGAAGTTGAACCTCGACGTTGACCAACTTGAGGTGTCCATATGTATTTTGGAGTGTATGAGGGATCTTGAGAAGATGGTACTGGGTTTTGATGATTCGTGAGTGGTTGGAAAAGGAGACCTTCGCTGACTTTGGGTGTTGCGACTTTATTAGATGGAAATGAATCACGTCGTTCTGTAGTAGACCCGGGACCCCTTTGAGACATTGTTAGGAGATAAATGTGTATGTTGAATGTGAGTACGATTGAGAGGAGGTAGGTAATTTTGACTCACCAGATTGCACAGTCTGTTCTTATAGAATTAGTGGATGCTTCAGCATTACAGACGTGTCAGAATGATCGATATGCTCAGTAGAAAATCCTTTGAATGATGAGTCGAATGAAAGGAGCTCAGAACACGATGATAGGTCGATTAACACAGTTGCATTGTTTGAAACGAACATCAACCTCCTGTAGCTTGTTGTCCTGAATCATGGTGTTGTTCTACGGAACAACTTATTGACGATGCCTCACTACTTTCCATGGCGAACGCGTGATTACTCAGGTGCATTGTGGATTGGTTGTCGATGTTGCAAAGCGGAGTCTTTGGTCGAGTGGGGTCGGTTGCCCTTTGTTCCCTAGACGACGGCTCCCAGCTTCAACCGTTCGTTATCATAATAAGTCGATGCCGATTTGAATGCAATGAAGATGTGTTTTAAGAGCCTTCATGACTCTAAATGCGCTGAAGAGCTCCTAGAGATGATCCCGGCGATGGCAAAGGGGGTTGAACCCATGGAACATCCGAGCAACACCCTCTTGACTAGTTTGACTAGAACAACCTCGCAGTTCGGCACGTAAAAATACTGACGTGGATGGAATGATGATGAATAAAGAGAGAATGTTCGGTCTCGCGGGTGAGGTTGTCCGAACAGGAGTCTTTTCCCCGCCTCAACCAAACTGCGCCTCAGACTCTTCATGGGGACCAAAAATACGAATACGATGATTCGAAACCAAAATACCAGGACTGCCCCTGTTACGCTGTGCTCATAGAAATTCTAGCACCGTCGAAGACGGCGTCCATAGAACCCGAACACGTATCAATGGAGATGACTTTTTTTGTCATCACTCCGCATATAGAGATATCATTCGGCCGCAATTCTCGCAAAATTTTGAGTTCCGAAGAATCTAAAGTAAAGTGCCGAAATATCCCTTTTTCGGGATAAAAATTAGCTATTTGCGTGACCCGGAACATCTTGACATACCTCAACGTATTGAGACATCTAGACTGTGTTAAAAATCATATGTCACATATCCCGTGTCACCCGATGAGAAAGCGGAATGCAATAAAGTATCAAGTTCCGGAGAGATAGTTTGAAGTTGAGGGGTGTCAGCAGGTCGACGATGCACCTCGACTGAACCTCAAGCAGAACATGCCTCGAACACGCAGGCCTAAAACACCAATATTAGCCGAACACTCGAGTCAATGACCTTCAGAAGCACACGAGAATGAAAAAGGATCAAAGCTCCACTGAGGCCTTGAGGGTCGTGTGATGAATAACGAGTTTGATTAAAAAAAGGGTAGAGAAAAATAGACTGAAGTAAGATTTGAGTATTGGATGACGTCCGAGCGCCGAATCCAGAGATTACGAGAAGGAATTGGCGATGAAGAACAATCAAATTCATTTGCGAGATTTTTGATCTTATACGGAAAAAGAATTGAATCAGCGAGGAAACAAGGTTTAAGAGATCAAGATTGAGAGAGGAGCGTTTAATACATGAGCACAAGACTTACTTTTATCGCGAGGCCTTTAGTTCTTCTGATTCGGCTTTTGGAGAAGCATCAAGCGAATGCATGATTTCATCAAGGCATTCGATCACTTTTTGAACTCCTTCCAGAACAAGCGGTCGCTCCGTTTCCTCCACCTTGACCAAGTATTTGGGTATGAAATTATCTGGATGCCAAAGAAACACCGCGTTTCTGAGAGTTGATTTGAGAGATTTTTCATTACCGTCTGTTTCTGAAGATGAAACAAGGGTAAGAAATGAGTGAATGGAGTCGCTTGAAATGGATGAGGGCATGTTGGGTGGAGATGAGACTGGCCACGGAATAGTTTGAAATGTGAGAATTGCCTTTGATGAAGCGGAGGACTGGAGATATGCCCAACGATCTTGATATGAAGGTAAATCTGCGAGTTCCATTTCCGTCATCTCTATGAGAGCTGAGATGGATTGGCGACTTGTAGATTTTTTGGGAGGTGGGATGTTGGGGAGTGCGGATGCCAAAGTCCTACTTATCCAACTATCATCTTCGAATTGTCGGATCTTCTCCATCCTCGTTGTCGCCTTTCGAATGCCCGCATATGCTTTTTGCTTTTCCCTCTCGAGCGCATCGAGTTCAATTTGAAAACTTTCAATCTGATCGCTCACAAAGGAAAACCATTCTCCAAATTCGCCCCATACGATATCCCTCTTCTTGCGCGATTTCTTGTCTGATCCATTATTCTTCTTCTTTTTCGATCTGGATGGAGGTTCGATCCCACATTGTCCATAGAGCTCACCCTCGTCTAGTTCAAGTCTCCAAATCTTTTCTTGCAAAGGTTGCATCTTTGCTCGTAGATCTTCTAATCGCACTTCCCATTTGCGGAGTCCCTCGAATTCCCAATCGTAGAGTATTTTCCACTCGTTGTAGACTGGAAGAGGTTGCGAGGGTTCGGATTCTGCAGTGACGGCAGAGATGGAAGGAGATGATTCAGATGATTGAATCGGCTGAGATGGACGAACTGGGGAAGCGGGTGCTGGAGGACCTGGAGATGACCGGTGAGGAGCTGGATGAACTGGAGAGGGCCGGTGAGAAACTGGAAGAACTGGAGATGGTCGGTGAGAGGCTGCTGGAGGAACTGGAGATGGTCGGTGAGATGAGCGAGATGAACGAGGTTGAGGACGTGGAGAAGGACTTGAAGACTTGATCACTGGTGGCGCTAGAGCAGGAGAATGACTCGGCAGATCAGGAAGGATAGACTGAAACGACGTAGTAGGTGAAATTGATAGAGGTTCAAAATCAGGTGATGGTGAAACATCGTCATGTAGATTGAGACCTAGTGCACTGCTTGCCATAATAGATTCACCTGATAGATCTAACTGCGCCTTCGAAAGTGGAGTAGTGTATTGTGATTGGGAACGTGGCCAGATGAAAATTGACTGAGCTGGTTATTAGACGTAATAAGGACGTATAGAGTATTTAAGCTTTTCTCCGAGATGGAACCCGCCTTGGGTATATCAGAAGACGATCATCTAGAAGATTTTTGGAGAACTCCCCCACCGCGAACGACCATCACACTCACTCAACACCTCATGTCAGAAGCTTTTCACAGAGTCTCGGCTTGCCTGCCTTATCAACATTTCCCCCGCATTCATAGATAGGTAAGACTGATTAACCAAACGAATTGTAGTTTGTGATTTAGAAGAATAAACGATTGTCCAGGTTGGTCGAGAAGATGGAGAGTACGATCAAGGCCAGTACTTGGAACCGGGATGGTTTGCCGAGAATTGCCGAATTCGAGCGGCGCAACTGATGTATTGTTTTGTTCAGGGAATCAAGGGAAAAAAAAAATTTGGATACGGGTTCTGACCGAAAGGGGAAATATGCGACAAAGAATTCAGTTGATCGCCCGCCACCTTAGAAACGATTTCTACGCGAGATAGGCTCTCGAGGGATGAAAGGGGAGATGGAGCATATGGAGTACACCTCATGAATAATGGGGAGGATGTCGAGATGAAGGACAAATACGATTGACCGCCCCACGAGAGTAACTCTATTTGGGAGTACATTGATAAATCCCCTTGCGAATTTTGCAATTGGATGCGCCCCGCTTTCGCTTACCCTTCACCCGCGCACTTGACTCGAAGCGCAGTACGCTGTGAAAGGATTTTGAAACCTCCTTTTACTGAATCTTCTTCGGTCAGTGGCTGTGCTGTTTCGTTCCCAACTACTTTTAACAGTCAACCGCTTCCGACGCCCCTTTCATAGCCAAACTTTCTCTCTCTTTATAAAGCAAACCGTAATCTCTCTTTCCTCCCATCAACTCTTTTTCACTCGCAATTGCATGGGTCGCCTTCGCTGGCTTCGTACGTGTCTTGATTTAAGTGAAAAATTTAGGTACTGACCGACGGATATCATTAGGTGTTATCTTGGAGTGGCTTTCTCGAAAGAAAACGAATAGTCGCCCTGTTCCCCGACGACGCGCGTCTTATCCAGATTACTCGCAACTTCCTAGCCAGCAACATAGACACTCGGACAGACCAGTTATGAGGCCCAGAGCGAGTACCATGGCCTTTGATCGTGGCACTCCCCCTCCCAAACATATGGTAATCGACAAACCAGCGCAGTATTACTTTGAAGTGCGCCCTCAATCATCGGCGCCACTTCACGTATCCAGTCTTGGGCGTCGATCTCAGGAAACTCCTAGGCGCTCCGTATTACCTCTTTCCGCCCACTATCCTACTCCAAGCCCCGAAATGCAATCCCGCCATAATCATCCTGTCTCTCTCAACAAACAATCTCCCAGGAATGTCGTCACCACTAATTCCCCCGAAACTCATCGTCGTCCTGCTCCTCCCCCTCCTCGTCCACGTATCCGTACTCTCCCTTCTCCTTACACTTCCGGTCAACAGCGTGTTGCAGCTGCTTGGCAGAGATATCAATCTTTCTTCCAACAGTTTCAACATGGTGTTCCTCCTGGAATCATTCTCTCAGCATCCGACATCCCCTTCCCAGTTTTCGATCCTCCGAAATTCCCTCACAGTCTAAAACTCGATTCGGTCAAGGCCTTCTTGCTCTCAATTCATCACTCTCACGGACTTAGTGCACGTCAACGCGTTGAAGCAGCAATGATGCTTTGGGAACCTTCTGTGTTCCATGCCAGGTTCGGTCACGCAGTGAGACCTGAGGATAGGCAGTTTGTCGATCGAGCAGTGTTATTCTTAAAGGGTACTTTGTCCATTCTCCACGAGGAAATTCTCGTGGCGGAGGCCCAGGTATCTCAGCAGCCAGTGTATGCTGCGTATGGCGCCGGTCAAGGCGTCGTTTTACATTCTTAGACACTTTAGTTTTTTCTTTATTGTTGGACCTTTTTGGGGGGACTGCGTTAGTCTCGTGATTTTTTTTTGTTATTTTGTTCTCTATGTGTTTATTGGTTATTCACATCCGTATTCTTCTCATTATGAAAACACAATATATGACAAATGTTGAAAGATATACTTCTCTTTTGTGTTGGCAACAAAAGAAACAACTCTTTTCGTGGCTAATGCGGTTGTACGATCTAGCGCCGCTTGAGTCTTTCGTTATTGTTACGGCCGATCACGAGTTCGCTATCAGCTCAGACTTGATATTTTCACGGCATCACTGCGGGCTCGGTTAACTGTGATTGACAGTAGAAATTTCGGTGGATGGAAAGCCCGTTTGTGAAGATAGGGGGAGGCTAAATAAGTTTTGAATTAGAGACCCCCCTATCCCTGGGAAAACGCGTCATTAGTCCGATTATACGGACCCGAAATCATGCAACTCTGACCCAAGCGAATCTATTATGGCGCAGGATCATCCATGGAGTGGCTCGCGCGGCTGCACCCGTACTTTTCTAAGAAAGAAATCAAGTCTCACTAGAGATGTCATCGCAGGCCCTCTGAAACTGGCATTGGACGACAAGGGAATCCCTTCTATTTCGTGACATCGAAGAATTCAAACTGCCACGGCAACTGGGGCACCGTACATGAATAATACAATGCCGGTATGTTTGATGCGGGTCAATTATGTGAGCTCGGCGATGCCGCAACCAAAGGGCGCTATTGTTGGACGAATGGCCTTGAGATTACTTCCTCTTGTGGTGCTGGGTGGTGCAAAATTCTGGACTCTCTTCCCGGCTCCAATCGTATCGCCATTAACACCACCTAGGTTTGTGTTGCATCCGCACATCTTATCTCCCGACGTCACTTTAATACATTCCTTTTATCGGGTCGATTGGACCGGTAAATCGAATTAGCAATAGCGTGGTTCCTTTCTGTTGACCCTTAAACCGACCTTATTTGTTGAAGCAATCTTCTTGATTGATATGGATGATGATAAGCATCGTCTCTTTTCAACAAAAGGGCTTAACTCAGGGCCAAATTCCCATATTCTAATTCAGATTCCAATTGCCCCGAAGAGATATCGAAGGAAGGAAGTGCGCAGTGATAAAGGATGAGGCCTACTCGATTTTACATGTCGCATCCAAACGGCATGTATCAGACAAGGCATGGCTCTTTAGACAGCCACATAAAAAGATCAAGGCCACCCCGTTCTTCTTTTTACCTTCTGTCTGGGTGGACATGCGCACTTTTTCGGTTGAATAGCCAATACGATTGCGAACGGTTACTACGTCCAATGTCTTGGAGCCCGTCACACGTCCTCCTTTCTTTTTTCTTCGTGGACGATTCGTTCACCGAAAACCGGATCATTGCTATCTCTCTCTTGAACGCACGACCAAAAGAGACCCTGCCAATCACAAGTGAAATTTCCACAAGGCGTCAAGTCTATCCCCCAAGTCATTGAACCGACTCAACACCGGGCTTTTGAATTCACCCTCGATTACTCGATGGCTTAGAATCCCCTCCACTCCCTTGATATAACAAAGACTGGGCCCAGTCGAGCTCGATTGATCCAGCCGAGTTTCGTTCATACCGCACGTTCGATTATGGTTGGCTATCTAAGAATAAGGTCAGAAAATCCACACAGCTATCAAAAAGCAAGATTTGGCGATATTCCCCGCAACGTTCCCGAACTTCTCTTTGGATGATTAGATAAGTCATTGGGGGTGGTGGTCGGCATCAGGCCCGCCCGAAGCAAAGAGGGGCACACCTTGTCCTGAATTTAGTAAATGGCCGGGGCAAGATCTATCGGGCTTTGTCGGGCGTGCGAAGGGAATGCAAGTGCAGCCAATTGGGAAAGAGACCCCCACGAGTAAAAACAAGAAACCGTAGCTTTTCTTTCTTTTCGACTTTTAGTTGTGTCAGGACCTCCCCGTGCGTGGCCTCTTCCAGAACATGTCCCTCGGAGGTAAAGCTCGTCACGAGGCGTGAACGCAGTTCGATAAGATGTTTTCTCTTGATGTGCCGCCACGCCCGGAACATGAGGCTCGCCTTGCGTTACAACTCATCAATGATCTCAGGATACTATCCGCTTATGGGGGCGTCTCTCGTTATTACATACCCACTTTACACCTTTCAAAGCTTTTTTTTTTCGCCGCCTCCCTTTCCACTCCATCACTCCAATCTGACTGGGACTGATCGCATTCGAAATTGATATAATTTCGCTCCAGCGACCAGCTAAGGGGGTTGATTCTTGGATTCACGTCATCCTACCGTAAGCGAACACTCGCATCTTCCCGAACATCTCTTCATTTACTCATATTTTCCCTGCAGCTATTCGCTAAAACTCCCTCTGCCCTTTCCAATTCTCTCTTTTCAATCCTCCTGCGACAGTCTATGTCGATCCCTCGTCATTGGGTACCTCACAATGCCGAACCAGAACCATTTATTCCACCCCTCTCGATGCTGCAGCCGGGCTCGGCCGCCGGAGGGGCATCTTCTCACAGCCATAGGAGGCACAGCTCGACGCCGGTTTCCATCTCCCGAGTTCCGTCTTCCCAAGCTATTGTTGATATGAACGTTAACAGAACTCGTCCCAGTCCTATCCCTATGCATCCCCACCAACATCCATCTTTCAGACCTTCAAACCCGCCTCCTCCTCCTCCACCCACTGGCCCCCGGTCCAATTTCCCTCAAGCATCTATTCCAATTCCTATGCCTCATCGACCAAGGACTATTGCACCTGGTCATTCCAATGAACATAGAGATGAAGCTGATTATCCACAATCATTCCCACCCCGATATGTTCCCTTCAATGGAGATACACCAGCACAGCCCGGTCTCGGTTTGTTCGAATCTCAAGCCCCGGCTGCACCACCTTTACCTTCCCCATCGCATGAACACCCCAAGCGAGAACACCATCATCGTGGACGTGAGAGGGAGTTTGAGCGTGAAAGGGCTCATGAACGTGAGCACGAGAGGGAGGATGTCGTAATGTTGGGGACAAGTGTTGAGGAGATGAATCCCATCAATTCCGGAGAAGCTGAAGCAATGCTCAAAGCTCAACACGATCTAGCCGACAAACTATGGGAAGAGGAGCAGGAACGGTTAAGGAAAGAGGTAGAAGAGGAGAAGAGAAAGTATGATGAGGAGAAGTCTTTGGGTTTACCCCATCATTCTCCTGCGTCTCCTGTTACTGCTCCTAATCCCACTTTCCAGTCTCGTTCTCGTTCTCATTCTAACACACAGCTCAGTACTAGTCACTCGGCTTCCGACCGTCATGCTCCCGCCCCACAACCTCAAGGTTCCAATGAGGAAATGGTAACGACTCCACCTCCCATGCCTTCACCTCCTTCGCAGGCAGCCACACGTTGTGTTTCTACCAAGGATGAGAGGGAGAGATGGCGACGAGAGATACGTCAAGCGATGGAAGAGCATGTCAGGAGGCAGACGACTGCCAAGGAAGAGGCGGAACGTGCTATGAGAGAGGCTTTGGTGGCGGCTGAAAGGAGAGAGCGAGAGCGTTATGAAGCTGAGCAAAGAATGCAACAGCAACAGCAAGCACAACAAGTGCAAGAACAGGTACAGGAGGAAGTGGAGGAGGAGGAAGATGAGGAGTCAATGGCTGAGTCAGTCGAGGAAACGAAGCGGAAGAGGAGGGCAAGCAGTGTTAGGACCAAATCCAAGACCAAGTCGGTTATTTCTTCTTCTACTAGAGTTGAAACCACCAAGCGTAAGGATCAGAAAGACGCTCGTCGTTGGGCTCGTCGACGTGAAGATGAACGGAGACATTCTCGATACTATCGCAGAAGTCAACGTCTCGGAGGTCGTCGTTTCGCTGATCGTAGTGATGCTTGGAGTCGTTCGGGCGTTGGAGGTCCTTTCCGTCCTCGTCCTCGCTCCTTGGCCTCCAGATCTCGACCACAAAGCCAAATCGGGCTTGATGCTGGACTTGATGCCTTTGGATTTGGTATTTACGATAGTGAAACTGGAGAGGCCGAGGAGTTCAAGGATACCGATGTTTCTGAAGCATACGACGAGTCTTACGAGACCGATGTCGATCAAGAACTCGGAGAGACTATGGTAGCTGCTTGGAATAACTACGAGAACCAGTGGAATAGAATCCTCAAGAACCCACCCCTACCAAACTCCCTCCGCTTTGTTGACATCCCCTGGCCTACCGCCGAGCCACTTCCTGTTCCCACTCAATCTCCATTGAAATCTCTTCCCCCTTCATCTGACCAAGTTGCCGATATCCTCAACAACAGATCTATCAGCGATTTCGTGCTCTCTCCCTATCACTCTCAGAACAAATCCAACGAGGTTAGAATCCGCTCAACTATGTCTAGGTATCACCCAGACCGTGTCATGAGATGGAGCAATCTCGTTCAAGAAAGTGAGAGGATGGCAGTCGTCATGGGAGCTGAAATCGTTGTCAATGCTTTGAACGACATGATGGAGAGACTCTCGGATGATACCAACGTCGACGGTTGATGCCGTTACAAATGGTACTTTCTCCATTATTTCTTCTCTTATCTTGCATATTTTTCAAATCACTTCATTTCATTTTCATTTCCCCCCCTTTTTTTTCGTTCGAACTGGATCTTCAATATTTCATTGCATCAATCAATGCGAGCGTTCTGCGCTAGCCCCAACCTCATCATATAATCATCAATCATCAAATATCAACTCACTGTACATGAATCTCTCACCATTCGACTAGTTTCTTTTTTTTTTCTTTCTTTCTTTTCCCCTGTTCATCTTGTTCTTTTTAGTCCTGTAATATGCCCCTCCGGCCTGTTCCCTTTTGCTTCGACGGACAACTTTCTTTCTTCCTTCGATCAGAGTGAACCCAGATACTCACCCTTTATCTTCGCTTGGTCTCCCAGTTGTCGCGTTTACTTCTTTGTTTCACCTGTTCTTTAGCTATTATGAATTACTTCATCTCTCGCTTTGTAAATATATTAGACGAGGGCCCGGTCTCGTATGTGGCATATTGATTATAATTGAACACCTTACCTTTGCGTGCTATGATCATTTCTAACGTGCGTCGAACAATTCGAGTTTAGCGCAAAAAGTCTAGGTCTCGTGGAGCAGATAAGGTTGATGGCTTGACACAAAAGCATGCATTCATTAAAGGATTGAGAGGGGAAACATGATAGCGGTGCACAGAACGAAAGAGAAAAGAAGGTGAAGAAAATGGAACGTTCCTCTTAAACAGAGCCATTATGAGAAGAGGAAAAAAAAAAAACACGATAAGACGCAAGTCAAACGAAATTTGGATGTTTTGGGGGCATTACTATGCAAGATCCGAGTGGCATGGCAAAGAAACATGAACAGATAAGAAAAGAATGACGCAACACATGGGTAAGTCAAGAGAAAAGGAAAACTAACATAAGCTAACGTACGAGGTAGGCTAATTCGAATTTGAAATGTTGGACGATGGATCTGGATTGATTAGAGTCGGACGGGAAACGCGGCGAGGAAAGGCGTCCTTTAGAAGGGAACAAGAAACAAAATGATACAGTGAGCGGTGAAGTGCGAAAGGCCGATGCGTTATGATACGAAGAAAGCCGAAGAAAAAATTGATATAGTGTTTGAGGTTTTTTTGCTTCTGGGGTAAATGTATGTGCAGTCGTGATTGGATATCTTCTTTAGACTTTTTCTGCGACTTGGAACGATAATGAGTAAGCTGAAGTGAAACTGGTGACGTAGTTTGATTGTTATGTGCAATGTCTGGTCGATAGAAAGGATGATGGCAATCGATAATGTGCTGTTTGTTGAAACGAGAATAAATGATTAAGTCTAATGTAAACAATGTAAGTCAAAGGAAGAGCCAAATAGATGAGTGTGACTTACCTATACGAGAAAACCCATTCACGTGCAACATTCGATACTCTTCTACTCGATGACCAAATCACCACCTCTTGGTATGAGCATGACCGTGAGGATGATGGTGATGATGATGTCCTCCACCATGACCGTTGATCGCCCAAGGATGACTAACAGCTGCAGGACTAATAGCGCTCGTGGGTTTCAACATCCCATGCAGAGTTTCATTGTTCAAACCCAATGCACCTCCACTCTCATCTCGACTCAAAATCATACCCACAAGTCCCTCTTCCCATCCATCCCATTCAACAACCTTGTGAGCTCGTCTCCACTCCTCGCGTTCTCTTTCACCCTTGAGCCACCTCTGAGCTTCACGTTGTAGAATTTCAGGAGGTGGAGTGTTGGGAGCCCATTCGGGAGGATGAACGTCCGTAGTTGGAGGAATGACATGTTTTGGTTTGGTAACGGTAGTAGGTTCCGAAGTCTGTGGAGTGGATGAAACCTTTGTTGGTGAAGAAGGAGGCGATACAACTGATGTAGCCGCAGTCGAAGGTGACGAAAACGAAGATGACGATGAAGCAGGTGGAGATGGAGCAATAATGACGGAAGATGTTGAATGGCTATGAGTGGGACCATGAGGCGAGGTAATACCGTTAGCCAGAGCGCTACCATCAGCAGCCACCCCATTCACTGTATTGGACGCCGAAACATTGACGGTAGACGCCGGAGCTGACTCAGGACCGGACGCACGTTGAGGTAAACCGAGTTCAGAGACAACTTCTCTGAAAAGCATGGCATGAGGAGAGGTCGGATCAGAGGCTAGGAATGAAGGTAAATGTGCGCATTGCCACAGAGGTCGGATCGTTGTCGACTCCCAATCGATGATGCAGGTCTAGAAAATATTTCGCAAAAATAAGAGAAAGTAAGGGGTGTCAGTTATGTCAGTTGAAAGTTAATGATCGAGATCAGGGTTATAGTGTATTGGGGTTGAGGCTTGGAGTCGAGATCCCATGAAGGGTAGCTCGAGAACGAACGTTTGGAGGCTCAGCTCGTTCCAAGGTATCTTGAAACAGAGTTCTCCAAGTCACTTTAGAAACGAGGGAACGGACGGATCTCGAACCCCAATGTGGTGGTAGAGTTTTGAAGCGTCCATGTCCAAAAAAGGAAAAGGGAACACCGCAGCAGCGATAAAAGTACGATGGTGGCGCTTATGACGATATGGGGGTACTAGGAACGAAAAGAAGATATCAGATACTCACGATCTTTCCCAGATCCTCCGGATCCACAAACACGTTTGTCAAACTCAAATCGTGCAAGTCAAGAGCGAACTCTCTGAATTCTTCGTCGTCTCCATCGACACCCAAGGTTTTGGTCATGTAATCCAAAAACATTTGCATGTCATTCATACAGTTTTCAAGTCTCCGTTGTTGATTAGCCACCAATAAACTGGACCGCAAATGAGCTCTGTGGTCACGATAGAATTCCTCTTCAGACGATGAGGACGATGATTCCGAGTCCGGTGAACCTGGACGAGTTGGACCCGGTGAATTCATGGTAGATCCGACGATAGAGCTTAGACCAGCTCCTCGATGTGAGTGATGTCGTCTGCTGACACCTGGACGTCTCATTGAGATATTGACACCACTTCCTGACCTACTCATCGCTGATAACGGAGGCGATAATGCACCTACACTAGGTGTACCAAGAATACCATCGTCATCCTCCTCTGAACTAGGTTCATCGTCGGGCGGTAAGTGAGGCCTGTGATGATGTACCACGCCTTCCCCTTCCCTTCTCACAGCTTGGAACTCTCTCTCAGTACAAGCAATAAGATACTCTTGTTCGGTAGCCCAAGGACCTCTTGGCACGTCGGCGAATTCGCCACGCCCCCCGCCAAAGAATGGCCAACTAACGATAGGACCCACACGATAGTGATATGTCAGGGATGTTGATAATGGGGATGGATGTGTAGGGTGTTGATATAAGGAACCTATTCGAGGGAAACGGTGGGAGAATAGCGTGATGAGGATGGTTGCCAAGGAGCTAAAGCATCTTCGGAGGGCGTCGGGAGAGGCTTGGAAGAATAAACGAGAGAGGGGAATGCCCTGAGCCTATTGGGCGGTATGTGGAGGAGATTTCCGAGAAGGGACGAAATGAGGTGTGGGCAATTCCGGTATCGGGGTTTGGTGGCGGTTGCGCGTGACAAGAGAGTTTAAGTGTTTGGAGCCCGGTTATGCCGTCGATTTGAAAGCGATCATAGAAGAATAAAAGGCGAGTATAAAATAGTACAAAGGTTAGTTGTGGCTTGAACGGAGAGGATAGCGAGTGGAGTTGAGATTAATTACTCGCCTTTGACATGAGGATGTATTCACCTCCTAGTCGATTATAAGGGTTCGAATCGAAATGGTAAATGATCGGGACTGGCACGTTCGTGTGCTGACGAATGTAATTGATGGTTGCTACCTGAGAACGCCCAAAATGATTAGTGGAGGTGGAGGGCTTGACTCGATTGCCTGCGCACCTCTGATTCTGTTTTTAGGCGGGGCATGTAGCGACGCGCGATGCGGGCTACGACTTCGCGACCGTCCTTGAGTGTTACGAGAAACGCCTGACAACAACGAGCAGCATTAGGATGATGACCACCGTCATATGACGAATAAAGAAGTACCTTGTGAAAAGTACCTGTGACACGGAAGAGCGTAGAAGGGAGTCGGTGAGCCGTAGCGAAAATCGCGCAACGGAAGGGACGGGCAAAGACGTACCGCTCGAAAGAAAGGCGATGGTCTCAACCCGGGCGTTCAGCTTTTTGTTGACGAGTTTTCGTAGTTGATTTCTATCGATTGGGAATGGATTTTCACCATCTGCACGTAGTTCTCGCAAGATATCTTCAGGATCATGAGTTGCAGGGTTGTTCTCTATATCAGTCGGAGTGAATATCAGTGGAGTCGTTGGAGGAGAGTCTGCGAGATGCTTCAATAGATGAGCAAGAGGATTGAAAGCGGCTGCTCTGGGAGGATGAGGAGGAGGAGAGTATCTTCCTGCCATGATAGATGATGGTTGATGGTTGAAGAGATGTATGCTCAATAGAAGCAGTTGATTGGTCATGAATCAAAGCGATTCTCACGCACTACTATTTCCATATATAGACATGGATGTAATAGGAATAAAAGCAACTCTGATTAAACGTGATTGACGTAGAATGTGTGCTACGTCCGGTTGCTGACAAATCATCGAACGTGGGAATCAAACATGCCAACCATGCCTGATGTGGGATTTTTATCCAGACGTCCACCTCAACCATTCATTGCTTTTCAAAAGTGGACACGATGGATGTCAACGATCTAGTCAATCGGGTGCACTCAAGGTGTGTTTTGTTATACTATATATGGAAGTAAATCACTCCCTGACATTCTTTGGTTGTTCCTGTGAAAAGCCCCTCATTCTCACTCGAACGATTGCCATCTCAAAAAGAGGCTGTCATCGCTCGTTCAGCCCTGCAGAAATACGAGCAGGACATTGTCTCCATCCAATCGCAGATAGATCGAGAGACGCAGCAATTGAATGAGATCGTGACAAAGGCTGAGCAATCCATCAGTAACCTTCGAGCGCAGGAGCAGGCTCTCCATAAACGAATCGGAGATGCACTCGCTTATCTCGCTCCCATTCGCCGTCTGCCACAAGAGATACTCGCTAGTATATTCCTCATTCTCTTCTCTGAACCAGGCGAGAAGAGTTGTGCGTGGACATTATCAAGAGTCAATCGTAGGTGGAGACATGTATGCCTCTCTACCCCCGTTCTATGGTCCGCGATTGAAATCAAGACTACCACCGCTTTATGTCCTGCCGACACCCTTCGCTTATGGATAGAGCGCTCTGGATCTCATGTCCCCCTCGATATTGACATAACCCTCAAGGCCGTCCCCGGCACTCTTACCACCCAGGACAAATCTGCCGTCATCCCCAGACGTCGCTTCTTCGGCAATTCTGCAACACAAGCTCATCTCCCTTCCCTCTGGAATGCCGTCAACAATGGCGGCGCCACTCACACCTCTCTCTCCCCTCCTCATGGTGCATACGCTTCATCCTCCACCACAAAGCCCGACGAGGCCGATCCAAATGCGGGTGCTGCCGCTTCATGGGGTCATATCGTGTTCTATTACCTCGTCGCTCAGGTGAGCACAGCATCCGATCTTTTTTTTTTCACATCGAATTCAATTGTGTGCTATTTACGTTTAGCTCCATCGTTGGCGTAGGTTCCGATTCATCTTCGGAACACCCTTCCCATCCCTGAAGGCTATTGACACTATCCAAGGGAACGCACCGCTATTACAAGAATTTGTCGTAGGTTGCAACGAACCGTCATTCTTTCCCCAAGGAGCAGACAGTTGGCAATGGCTTCCGTCCTATCTCCCCAACAAATCACCCAAATCAAGATCGTACACATCCGCCAATCCATCTCCAAATCTCCATACTCTCGAACTCCGAAACGTTCCCTTCAAGTACTCATCTCCCCTTCTTTCCAATCTTCGCTCTCTGAAACTCGTTTCCAACAATCTCTCCGTTCAACCTTTCCCTTTGAACCGCATCATTTCCCTCATCAAAGCATCCCCGCAACTCGAGACCCTAGAGCTCAATATTGTGTGTCAAAATGCCATCCTACCCTTGACGCCCGTAACCCTCGAACACCTCAAAGAACTCAAACTGGGTGGCGGCTCACACCAGAACTCTAATGGTCTCCTGCAACACCTCATAAACCATCTGATAACGCCAGCGCTTACCTCGATCACCATCGAAGCGGAGTCACGTTCCGATCATTCCACAATGGCAGATACACTTAACCAACTCCTCATTAGATCCTCCAATCCGGCAATAACCTCGTTCACATATGGCCTTTCAAACTCCCCAACACCTTCACCCTACGCACCCTACCATTCCGTCGGATTTCCGATGGCAATACTTCCGAATCTGTATCATCTGACGTCACTTACGATCCAGAGCTGTCCCATCGAACCGATTTTGAATGTACTTTCCAACCGGACGCAAGATCTAGACCACCCTGACGACGAAACCGATTTTGGGGGTATCGTGGTAGTTCAACCACCCGTGATTACTCAAGGTATGATGATGGCATTTGGAAACGGAGGTGCAACGACGGGCACGGGAGGAGGATTTGGTGCGCAGAATCAAATACATATAAATGGTATCAATAACGCTGGTGGAGTTGGTGGCACAAACACTCTTACTAATTCAACTACCACTCCCAACGGCGTCTTAGCTTCACCGCAAGCGCCCGTTCTTAGTTTAAACTCTGCCAACAACAATCAAACCAACACCAACAACGACGAATACACATGTCCGAATCTCCGGCATCTTACCTTCAAGAATTGCCACCCTCATCATACAGATGGCGTTTCCAAACTCATCAAGATGGTAGAAGCTAGGAATCCGGAAGGTGATGTGAATGGTTCGAATGGTGCTGGTTTGCCGAGGAGATTGAAGACGTTGGAGTTCTTGGAGTGTGGACATGTTGGAGGGGATGTTGTAGAATGGTTGAAGGGAAGGATTGAGACCGTCAACTACACTGAAGCGCTTGGGAGGTGAGTTAGCCGAACCCCGTAAATCGCTCGGTCGCTTATCAATTTCTCCCCCTTTCCACAAGCTATACAGCCGGCTTTAGATGTATGAGCTACAGCCATGCTTTCCCCAACAATTGAGAGTAGAGGAGTAAACCATGGCTCAGCATCGCATGATTTTCTCATTTTTTGCACTTCACCCCATCCCATCCCTACAATCATAACGTCCCAATCATCCAGCACTTGATCACGGAATTGCATTTTTTTCTTCTCCTCCTGTTACGATACCCTCACGACCCATCGCTGCCACCAATTATCTCGCTGTATTTCCTGTTCAACACAGGCGTCATTCGTTGTCGTCGTCGTTGTCTTCAATTTCCCGCATTCTCTCGTGCATTCAATTCACAGATCCTTGTTCTCTCCTTACGATCGTGGTTTGATAACGCGGTCGTTAGATTTGAACACAAACCCATCCATTGCCATGCAGACTTGGCTATTTACAAGACTTCATTGGGTTCGCCATTATTATTTCCTTCATCATGGAATAGAGGGGTCGGTGCCACCATATACATCCAGCTCCTTTGTTCTCCTGATGAAGTGATTTTATTTTCTGTATCCATGTCGGCTTTGTTTTTGCTGTTTCTTCTCGTCTGTTTTTTTGCTTCCTTTGCATATGCGCTCATCCAATCCATCAGAGTTCAGTCATCGGAACTATTACGTGTGAGGGTATAGATGTTACTCTTGTTTCGTCAAGACACGCCAAAAAGCGTATGAGGAACAACAACGAGATCATACATCAACTAAGAACCATACAATGTCATGAATCATCAAAATCCCATTAGTGTCCCCATTCTATGTGTGAGTACATGACGGACCAAAAGCCCTACATCTCCATTTCGTCTCGTTCGTTGGTAGTTTCTATGTCTGCTTCATGGCTGACTTCGATGATCTCAATGTCGACCTTGATAGTTGATTGAGACCTTCCACGACCACCAGGAAAGACCGAATCTGGAGTAGTAACTTCTTCAGCTGGTGCATGAGCATCTTCAGCAGCTACTGACTCAATAATCTGGTCCCCTTCGAAGTAGAGTGCCTGCATTGAATCAAGAATGTTGGTCATGCTGTCGTGTCGCTGGATACAATAATCCTTCCAAGTTTTGATCTCGGGATGTAGTCTCTTGGCTAGATCTGTAGACCACGCATCTTGATTTTCAAGGAAGAAATCAAGGCTATGGGGTTGGCAAGTGTGAGGGTGAGGAGGTAATGTTCGATACGATACCTGAAGTACTCACTTGGACTTCAACCCCAATAACTCTGGCGTATCGCTAGGCAACGCCCTAAACTCTTCGATAGTAAGGTTATAAAGCACATCCACCGTAACAGCGTCGCCTTCTTCAGGAGAGAACGCTTCTTGAAAGTCTTGGACAAGCTTTTGCGGCGTTATCCGTTCGTTAGCCGGATTGAGATCCTTCCCTGGAAGAAGAAAGACGAAGTTCTGAGACATTTGCAAATTGGGCTTTGAACGGTAAGGAATCTGATTTACGCACCTGTCCATTCTTCGGGGTCGAGGAATATAGCCGCAACGTACGCTCCAAAATCGGAAATGTCCACGGCTGGCATCGGAGAATTTGTCGGATAAGGACTCGTGAACCTGTAACGGTTTGCATCTACAGTTTTTTGAAACTGAGAATGACGCGTTGTCGAGCAAAAAAGTGAGCATCGTGGTTGTTTGTGCTTCAAGTTTGCTAAGCGCTCAACTTACGAGGTGAAAGAGGGAATCATAATAAGTGGGAACGCTGATGGTGGTATATGGAACTCCAGATGATTTTAGATAGTCGGCTACAGTAGCCTTTGAATGATAGATTGGCACTTTGCCATCGGCATCTGGAGATGAGCTGGTTGATGAATGAAGGATTAGTGTTCCAATTCCTGCAAACGATGCTTCGAGATACGCGTGCTTACGACCAGACAAAGTGTTTAACTCCACATGCCTTTGCTGCGTCTACTATTCGCCTGCCTTGCTCTTCTTCATTGCTTCCAGCCTCGAAGTCTGACGTAAAAGAAATGCCGGCAATTAGGGGCTTGATTAGCTTTTTTAAGTTGATCAAACGTAAGAATTGAGTGAACTCACAGTTGGTCACAGCGAAGACTCCATAGCAGCCTTGGAATGCCTCGAGGAGGCTTTTTGAGTCATCGTAATCCGCTTGACAGATCACCGTGTTTGGAAGAGCGAGCAAGTCTGATGCACATCCGTATCAGCAAGATGATCAAACATTCTGATCCCAGGATGTTGGCATGCTATTGTAGATATAAAAGAAGAATATACTTGCCTTCTGCTGCTGGCGCATTCTTTGATTTTCTGGTGATAGCTCTCAGCGAAAAGACATTGTCATCCGCCAGCGCCCGGATCACAGCTCCACCTTGCTTCCCTAGAGCTCCACAAACAGCCACAATTGGTCGCGGTCCGTTAGGATTGCTAACTGAGGTTGGTATCATCTTCAACGTGACGCGTCGTGTCGTAAGTTCAAAGAGGTGCGGGAAAATGAAAACAAGACCTGGAGTTGGCTGTCTTTCAAATTGCACCGCCAAATATTTATTGGGATTTTTTGGATTATCGTCATCGCTGATCAAGCGGACACAATTGACTGTCCTTCTTTGATGAGCCCACTGAGGGTTCTATAATCCAAGTTTCAGATTATCGAAAAAGGGTATGGAAAGGTTTCTGGGTGGAATTCCGACTGAACACCTCAAATGCTCAAGCCCTTTAATGTCTCGAAGCTTGCCTCGAGAAGCTGCAGGTAACTGAATTTGCCGATGGGGGGCCGCTTTAATGCCAATACCGCCTCATGGATAATTGACTCAACTTACATCTGCATTCCCCATTCCCGTTTGGGTTCCCACGTCCGTACTCTGAAACAATTCGGCGAACGGTGCATCTCGACCTTGTGAGTAGAAGCATTGACTGAGGGTCAATCAATCCCTGCACTGATTTCGTCAAGACTTCCTAATTCGGAAAACGTCAACCAAGCGCTTGTCGACTACCAGGAACAGAGAAATTGTATACAGGACCAGCCAGGACACAACTCTGAGGTGACATACAGTCTGGCGGTAAGTTGCGGGAGGGGTGGCGATTGCTGGGAATGTATTGGAGAAGCTAAAAGATGGTCTACATTGACTCCTCTTCGCGATCTTCGGTGACTTGAATGCTCAATTTTCTCTGCGGCAATATATCGCCATCTACTGGAGACTTCATCATCTCTCCATCTGCCTCTGCCTTCTCTTGACATATGTCTCGCCATAATCTAGGGTTCTGGTTGAGTTGGCGACCAATCGAATCGGACCACACCTGCTTTTCGTGACTGCGCAATAGATACTTCATGCTATTGAGTGAGGAGAAATTTGGTTAGCCGTTACGAAATGGTAACGGATGTTGTACTAACTGATGCACTAACTGATTCTTTAAGTTATGCAGACTTTCATGCACCGGTTCGAATGTTAGGAATTGATCCACCGTCACTGGAGGGACTTGACACTCTTCGCCTACGATCTCTGAAAAAATCTGACCAAGCTCCCGAGGCGACAGCCATTCATTGCACGGGTTTGCCGTCTTATTGATCCAATCTTCTGGATTCAAGAAGACGGCTGCTACCTGGGAGGCCAACAAGTCAGCATAAGCATCAATGATTCGACCTTTTTAAAGTAGTTGCCATACCCAATTCCCCACATCAGAAGGATGCGTCAATGGAAGAAGAGAATCAATTGGATAACCAGGCTTAAATATAAATCCACCAGTTGGATGTTTATCCATCTAAAAAAGGAGCGCACTGCTGAGTTAGGACTTCAACATTCTCGGGCATGATACATACCAGGATCAGTACAGTCTAGTTCAAGTGCTTGTCAGCTAGGTTTCAAATCAGTGTTCAAGTGTTCCTTACATCATAATATATCGGAACCAATATGCATGTATACGGTACGCCGGATTCCACTAGGTACCTCCCTACTTCGGCCTTAAAGTCATAATTCTTGACTACGCCATCTGTATCTGGTCCAGAACTGTATGGCTTGTTAGGGCTACGCGCTTGAGAACAACAAACGGTGACTTACGACCAAACCATGTGTTTTACACCCTTTGCTTTTGCGGCATCTACTATATTTTTCCCCTGCTGGACCTCAGCGGCTCCAGCCTCGTAAACTGCAGCATCATAACACGGTTATGATAAATTATGTAAAACTGTTGAAGGAAAGCTCACAGTCCGTGATGCCGAAAACACCGTAGCAACCTTCAAACGCCCGCTCCAAGGTGTCTTGTTCATCGTAGTTTGCCTGAACAACTTCAGCACCTAGTGTAGCAAGGCCTTGAATTGATCCTGTCATTAGTAGTACACCACAGAGTACTGCATTTGAATCACCTTCTGCTTCAATTGAATCAACCGGAAGCCTTGTTAATGCTCGAACAGCAAATATTCCATCCGTAAGCAGCGCTTGTATTACACTACTGCCCTGTGCACCTCTAGCTCCGCAGACAGCAATAATCGGTTTGTCATTTGACGGTAGGAGATCGTGTGGCATTCTCTCGAGATATGCTGACTACGAGTGGGAGATTTGTGGCGAGTGGGAGATTGGTGTCGTAATCTATAAACGGTAAGCACTTGGCATATCTTCTCAATTAAACCCAAGCACTTACAGCGAGTTTTCGTGGACCAGAGCACTTTGCCCGGCAGTTTTTTTTAGAGCGAGGAAGAAGGCTGGAATGTTGATCAAGAAGAAAAAAAATGTGATTGGTCCCCCCCACACCCTAAGTACCAGTTCATGATAGGTCAACCCGGTAACTGACCAAGCATGCCGAGCAAGGTATTGTAGGCCATCACGAGGG